>RJWJ010004685.1:0-74029 GCA_004363605.1 Indri indri
CCCCCCATACCTCTTTTCATCCTCCCAACCATCCAGTAAGGGGAGGATACATTATTCCCATTTTACTGTAGAGGAAACAAGGACTCAGGAAGCTTCAGGTCACTTGGCCCAGGTCACCCTCCAGCAAGAAGGAAGAGCTGGGCTGGAGCGCAGACTCCCGACTGAGGCTGAGGACTTTCCTGGAGAACCCAGCTGCCTTTGCCACCAGACCCCTCCAGCACCATCGGGTTTGGGGAATGAGCTCTGTCATCAGTGTCCTGTCCCCCGACCTCCACGCTGCTTTTCTCTCCTTTCTACTTGGCAGGGAGATGGAATTCTAGGGGAAACCCAGCTCAAGTCCGGCTTCCTCCCTGAAGGCTCCCCTGCCCACCCAGCCCTCTGTAACTGCTTCAGGGACAACAGTGACAACATCAGTGGTTATTTACTGACCAGAGGACCATGCTCCAGTGCTTACCTTAAGGTATTTGATTTATTTGCCTGAGGCTCCTGCCTGGGCCCCTCTCCCTCAGATACCTGCATCTCCTTCGAAGACCACCTTCTCAGAGAGCTCAACCCTAAGCATCCTTGCCCAGTTCCTCGTACCTGCTCTGTTCTTTCCCTCGCTCATACCACCTCCTAACACAGCATGTAATTTGATTATTATTGTGCTCATCCTCTATCTTCCTCCACTTTAAGTTCTAAAAGGGCAGAGGCTTTATTTTCTTGACTGTTGTAACCCAAGCACCTAGAACAGTGCCTGGCAGAAAGTAGGTGCTCGATATTTGTCAGAAAGGGCAAAAGGAATACTTGAAACTCCTTGAGGCAGGTGTGTTATTTTCATAGCAGAGAGGAACTAGGGCTCTGATTCTGGGTCAGCTGGCTCGTCCAAGGTCACAGAGCTGGCAATACCCAGACTCAAGCCTTCATGTATGTTGGGCTCCTGAGTATGAGGCCATTTGGGGTGGGACCTGAGCCTGGGCCTGTTCTGAACTTCGAGTGTGTGGGGGGCTTGGGGGATGGGGAGGGTGGCTTCCTAGGGGATTTCTGCCTGCATTCCAACCAGCGGGTCCTTCTGGGTACCCCTCCCCTCCTATGCAGGGCGAGTAGCGCCCCCCTTTTCCTGCCCAAGCCCAGAGGGGCCTGCAAGTGCAGTCCAGCTCACCTCCCTCCCCTGAGGACTCAGGTCCCTGCCTGGGCTGGAGTCTACACCCAGAGCCCTAAGTACCCCTGGAAGGGCCCCACCCGGGCCTCGGAGTGGCTCCTCTCCCCAGAGATGTAAATCCGGGCCCCAGCGTGGCCACACAGAACATACATCTTAAACAAACACTTCTCCTTGCTGTTTATCTCCCTGGCCTTTAAACAAACTCTTTCGAAGGTTTCTGCTGATAGGAGAGATTTACTGAAAACCATTCCTTGTTTAAAAGCCCTGGGTTTATGCTGCCGGGGTGGGGTGGGAGCAGCGGGGCCTTTAGGCCTGGGGTTTCTCTGCCTCCGGACCACATGTTTATCCTCCAGGCCTTGATAGAGGAGCAACACAGACTAATCTTTATGGAAAGGAAAATAATAAAAGCAGGAAAGGGGAGGGGTGGAGCCTGGGGGAGGTTTGGTTCTTGTCACTGACTCCAAGAGGCCGTGGCAGGTCTGGGTGGGGGTAGGGTGCAGCGTCTGGGAGAGGTGGGGCTCCCTTGGACTTTGGACAGAAGGCCTCTGGCAGGTGAGCCTCTTCTGGGGCTTCCACCTCCTGACAGAGGCCACAGTGGGCCTCTCCCAGCTGCTCTGCAGGGCAGCAGTCACATGGTGACGTCTATTCCTGCGTTCAGCCAACCTTTAGGAAGCACCTAGCATGTGCCAGGACCTCGGGGTGCAGAGAGGAGTAATTGTTAACATTTACTTCAGCATTTCTGTGGGTCTGGTATTGTTCTAAGTCACTTAAATGAATTAACTCATTTAATACAGTGGCCCCAGCAGTAGATTCTATAATTATCTCAGTTTTGCATATGGGAAACCAAGTCACAGAGAGATTACTGGCCACACTCCAGAGGTTTGGGTTTAATTGGGATGCGGTCTGGGCATTGGATTGTAAAATGCATCCCAGGTGGCGAACTATTGCTGTAGAGATTGAAATTCCTGTTTCCCCTCCTTGTCCTCCCAATAATACCATATTTCACCAATTCCAAGGTGTCTCACAATTCATCCACAGCAGTATTTCTTTTTCAGTGGAATGTAAAAAATGGTGCATTTTATAATCTTAAGTTCTACAAAACATAGTAACAGAGAACTAACCTCTACCAACTGTGGGGCCTGGGCTGGGTGATTTGCATACATTATCTCATTTAATGTACCGCCCAAAGTTTCCAGATAGGTCACATGAGCACCTCTTCTGGGGAAACTGAGGCACCAAGGCCTCGGTAACTTGCTCAAGAGCACCCAGCTAGTGGGAGGTGGAGGCAGGATTTGAATTCACAATTAAATGTCCTAATATTTATTTCTGACCCTCAAAGAGCACTTTATGCTCTGTAAACTGTCTTCACACCTATTTTGTCCATCAAGGAAGACACTGAAATCCAGAAAGGTTAAGTGACCTGTTCTAAGTCACACACCTGACTTCAACCTATGAACGTGGGACACCCGTGGGAAGGTTTCTGTTTGTTTTGTTTCACACCTGCCTGGGCTTTTTTAGGTGGAAGCTGCTCCTAAGAGGAGAACAGGATCAGGGAAGGGGGCCAGGGCAGGGGCCTCTGAGAGTATGGGCCGTCCTGGGTTTTGGGAACTGCAGGCTGGAGCCAAGGCCTGTCCTGGGACCTCCCAAGGGCAGAGGAGCTGGGCAGGGACTCCACTGCCGTGTCTCTGCTGTGTTTGTGAAGCTGCAGCAGTGGCAGGAGGGGTCCGGAGCAGAAGGCCAGGTAGGAATTTCTACCTGGTCCCCAGCCTACAGCTCTGCCAGAAGCCACACCCCTCCCTATGTTTACACTCAGCGGGTCACACCCCTGGAGATGGCAGAGACTGACACCCCTCCCCTTTCATGCCCCTGCTCCAGGCCAAATACTTTTTCCCTCACGTGAAAGCACCTTTCAGCACCTGGGCCCTAGGCTGGGGTCCATGTCCAGGGAGGAAAGAATGGAGAGAGTGTGAGGGGAGGTTGGGGGCGGGGAGAGGTTGGGTGGGCAGGCGGGGTAGTCGAGGCTGGGACAGAGTTATGTAGGTGATTGTCTTGCACCCATCGCCTTTCTTTTTGTACAATTCTTTCTTTATATAGAGTCTCCCAGCTTTCAAAACCTTGCCTTCCTCCTAGCAACTCTTGCTCTAAGATACTTCATTCACACCAAGGTAAACATGACTGATAACAGCGTCCAAAGTGACCCTTTCAAGGGAAAAGTGCATTTTGGCAGTGGCCTCTTTGTTTGTTCATCCGTTCTTGGATTTACTCAACAATTTCCTTTGGCATTCCTGGAGACTCTCCATGCCATCTCAAAGCTTTAGCTGGGACATCTCGAAGCTGTTTGGTGGGCTGCTGTCCAAGCTTTGGGCTTTGCGGGTAATGACACCCCCACCCTCTGACAGTATGTAGGTATATTAGCAGCAACTCAAGCTCTCCTTTTTGCACCTTCAATGAAAGAAAAAGTAATTCATCCTTGTGAAAGAAGTTTGGGGGACTTTGCTTAAATGAAAAGGGAGGTGCTATAATGATAGATTTTTGGGCATCAACCCATTAGCCTAGTTGGGTCATGGGGCTGAGCTCCCCAGGACAGTTGGGCAGGAGCCCACCCAGGACATCGGAACTTGGGGTGGAATTTCCACAGGGGGCTGCTGGCAGTCAGGGCTCTGGCTATGTCTCTCTCTGTCCTCCTCGGTAGGGAAGGGGCTGACGATGAGCTATTAGGGGAAGACTCTGAGCTCAGAGCTGGAAGGGATCCAGGGAATCATCTACCCAGCAGTTTACAGAGGGAAGAATGGCTTAAAAGTAGCACAGCCTTTTAATAAACTTAATTTATGCTGAAATCCAAAACATAAAAGAGCTAAGAGTCGAAGCTCCAGTCGACGGGGTGGGGGTGCGGACTCTGCCTCCTCTGCCCTTGCACTTGCCCCCTGGGCTGGTTGGTCCAAAGCATCCCAGGACCTGCACAACTCTGAAGAACACAAATATTGGCAGAACCCATCGCGCCAGTCCGGTCATCCATTTCACAGACAATGACACTGAATCAGAGAGTGATGGGGTGGACCATGGTCTTTAGGGTCCTCCACCTCCTGCAGTCTGCTTTTGGTTCACGCTCATTCCCTAGACTCGTAATGTGTCTTCCTTTCTAACTTGACCTGCAAAATTCTGCCCACCCTTCAGGCTCAGCTCAAATGCCACCTCCAGCGGGGAGTGCTCCCCAGTTCTCCCGTCCAGTGCTGGCCCTACTCTCACCCACCGTGGTGTTCCCAGAGCTCGCCGCGTTTGCACCTGTCTTCAGATCAGCTTCGCTTGTGTTTCTGCTGATCTGAAGAGCCCTTTTCTCCCTCACCAGACGGTTGGTCTCCCTGAGCTCAGGGGCTTTTTACACATCTCCAGCATGCCGCCCTGGGTAGGTGTGCAATCCCGGTGAGGCTACTGACGTGTTTTCTCCACGACGGTGGCGTGCTTTTCCTACTGGGGTGGGGGTCTGCCTACTGAATAACCCCAGATCACAGTAACTTGGCAAAGAAGGCATTGAATTTGACTAGACAGTTACTCGGAGACCTAATGTAGGCCGGGGAGGGGACACAGAGCCTTCAGAGCCTGGGAGGGAGACCCTTCTGCTCCAGACTGGCTCCCCCGCCCCCCGCCCCAAGAAGATGGAGAGCAGAATGGGGGTGGGAAGAGGGCTGGGGCCTCTGCGTTTCCCCCATCACTGATTTCCCTCTTCTCTGGCATTTTAAGAGCTCAGACTCAAGCCCTTCAAGGGCTTTTGAAACAATTAGATTTGCAAGTGCCCAGTGCTCAGTCTAATTGCTTAAAAGCCACTTCAGGCTCCAAGTGACCCAGAGCAAAGCCTGGGGATGGATGGGGGGAGGGGAGACCTGAGGTACTTTGTCACTGGTTTCCCAGGACTTTCTTGCTGACCAAGGCTTGGGTAAGAAGTGATGCCAAGAAGGAGTCTTCAATTGTCCCCAGTAGTAAAGCCACCATAATCTTCCGGTCCTTTCCACAGGCCTTGCCCTCAGGGAACCCCTCACATCTAGCCCTTCTCTCAGACACCTCATGCCAATCCCAGCTTTCTCAGTGGTGATTGGAGCAGGTGTGTCCATGACCCACTTGTTAGCATCTGAAAGTGGACTAAGCCAACGTCAAGAAACCCGGAAGTGTCAGGGGGCAAGCCTTGCGGTGTCCGACTCAAGGAAGACGCTTTGCTCTGGGATATTCTGCGATTAGGACAAGAGGGGCTTTTGCAGTCTCTAAGTCAGTAATACCTCTCCACACCTTCCTGATCACTCTTTCCCCAAATTCTAGTTTCCGCATAAAATTCATCTCTCTGGCTTAAGCCCTTGCGATGGCTCCATGTCAGATAGGGTCACGCTGTCCCCCAGCCTCCAAGCCCCTCTGCAGTTTGGCCCCTTACCTTTCCCGCTCCATCTGCCTGTGTCCCCTCAGCTCCAGCCCACCTCACGTGCTCTGCTCTTGCCCTCCACCCCTTTGCCATCTGAACAAAGATATCCATTTATGCATTGGCTACAGGCCAAGCAGAGGGGACACTGGGATGAAGGAGCCATGGGCCCTGCTCTCAGGGTGACATGTTCTAGTTGAGACACAAACAGATTATTCCTTTGCCAAATACTTGTTGAGCACCTACTATGTACCAGACCCTGTTCTTGACCCTAGAAACACGGAGGCACACAAAACAGATAAAGTCTCAACTCTTCTGAGCTTATGTGGTGGAAGGAGAGACAGGCAGAAACACATAAGCAAAGAGACATGTAATCTGCCAGGTAGAGATGAAGACATGAAGGGCAACAAAGCAGGGGGAAGAGAAGGCTCTAGGAGATAAGGACATTGGAGCAGAAAGCCCAGTTAAGGGAGGGATCCATCTGTGCGAAGGTCCTGAGGCAGGTATGCCTGTGGGTTCAAGGAGGAGCAAGGGGGCCAGTGTGACTGCAGAAGAGCACGTGAGCGGAGGAGAAGAGGAAACGAATCAGAGGGCCGAGGGCCAGATCGTGAAGGACACTGCAGTCCTGGCAAGGTCTTTGGATCCTAGACTGCGGTGGGAGCCACTGGGGATATCGAGCAGGGGTGACATGAGCAAACACATGTTTTAAAAGGCTCACTTTGGCGGCTGGTGGAGGACTGCCTGGAGGAGAGGGCAAGAGTGGAAGCAGGAGGACCAGTTAGGAAGCTACTGCGATAGTCCAGGTGAGAGACGGTGGTGGCTGGGGTATTGGGCAGTGATCAGATCAGAGATGATGATGATACAGTGTAGTCATTCTATTAGGAGAGCACAAGTCAGGGACCCCATGACAGACAGGGAGGCGGGGGTGGTGCTGCAGGTTTGATCCTGAAGCCGAATCTTCAAGGAGGAGGAGTGAGCGCAGGCAGGAGAGGAGAAAGCGGGGCAGAGGAGGCTGCAGGCCCCAGGCGGGTGCGTCATGTGTCGCAGGGACCGGGAGAGGTGCAGACAGGCCAGGACAGCACTTGGTGGCAGGGAGTGGTGTGGGCAGACACCAAAGGTCAGTAGCTGAGCTGGATTTGGGCCTTATCTGGGGACAGCAGGGAGCCACTGAAGGGTGTTAAGCCTGGCCTATCACAATCCAGTCTGCGCTCGAGAAAGACCACTCCGGCTGTGGACAAGGGAGGGGAGGCCAAATAGGAAGCTGTCGTGGTGGCCTGTGACAAATGAAGTGGCCTGGACTAGAGGAGCTGTGATGGGGCTGGGAGAACTGCTTAACGGGAAAGTCACCAGGATGTTCAGATGTTGGCTGATCGGACAAAGGGATTAGAAAGCAGAAGGAATAAAGGGTGACCCACGCTCAGCCCCAGTGTCCTCAGACAAAGGGTCCCACGCTTGCAGCCCTCCTCTGGCCCTCCCCACAGGGCGAGGTGTAAGTCCAGAAGGAAGGAGTCACCCCTCATCCTAGACCACACTCCCGATACTCAGAGCCCCAGAATCCTCTGCCCCAGGGGCCCGGAGCCTCCCCAGGTCCAACCTCCAGAGCGTGGCCTGTGCCTCGGCTGCAAGCTGCGTGCGGGGCGTGTGGACAGCTTGGGTGTGCAGACGGGAGTGTCCACACACATGCTCCTGAAGCCCTTCCCAGTTTGCAGAGGGGCTGGGGATGGGAAGGGAACGGAGGCAGGCTGGGGCAGGGCTGGGAACGCAGAGGCAGTGTCTCCCTGGTCTGCCTCGTACAGAACTCGACGCCTGAGAACTCCAAATGCAAACCTGGCCTTCCAGATCTTCCGAAGGTGTATGTGTCAGCCTGGGAGAATAGAATATATTTTATAAAACAGTTTGTTAACTTGATTTATAACTTTTAAATATTTAGACATATGGAATGTGGGCCTCCATTTGTACTTTCTCCTGGGCCCGAGGGGTGAGTGGAAAACTCCCGAGGGCTGGGATTATGTCTTATTTGCCGTGTTCACCCTGCCATGCCCCCACCCTCAGGCCCTGGACCTTGGTAATTTCCATCAAACTGGAAAAAGAATCACATCCCAGCCTAATAGTGAGGGACGTGGACTCGATGCGAGCCCAGGGAAAGGTTGGTCAGGCCACTGAGCGCAGAGGCCTTTGGAGGTTGTGGTCAGGGGCCGGGGAGGAGCCTGCCCTGGTGCTCTGAACAAGGGGTTAAGAGCAAGCAGACTGCCCGGGTTCAAAGCCCAGCTCCGCTCTTGAGGGTTGCTGGCGGATTACTGGCCGCAGCAGGCTGCTCAGCTCCTCGGTGTGCCAAGTGGCCTGCCCGCGAGATAGGCTAATGCTAATAATCCCTGATTGCCCCCCTCCCTGTGTACTGGGAGAAGGTGCAGTGCTAATGTGGAGTAAGTTCTACAAATGGTTGCCATTGCCATCATATGAAATGGCCTTTTGGAAGGAATTTTTAAGCCAAGCTAAGGGGCAGCTCCTGGCAAATTAGGGAAGGCAGAGAAGTTGATTTTGGTGGCAGACTTTTCTCCCACTTTGGGAGTTCCCCATGGAGGAGGGGGCGCCCAGCGACCAGGCTGCTCCCCACTCCACTACCGGCCTTGGGTAACCCCCCAGTTCTCTGTCTCTTCAGGCTCAACCTCTCATTCCCTGGGGGCTTTGCCAATTCTTGAGAACCTCATTCGCAGGAAGACGTCAAAGGGTGAGAACGGACTGGCTTAGCACTAGTGCCCTGGTACATTATCTCGCTCAATCCTTTTAACAATCCTCTGAGCGACTCCAGACCTCTTATTCCTATTTCTCCCAGGCCTGAGCGGAGAGAGGTTGAGTAATTTGCCCAGTATTTCTCAGCAGCAAGTTGCAGAGCTAGGACTAGAACCCAAGAACGTGTGGCTACGGAGTCTGCTCTCTTTACTGTGATGGATCCTGCCTTAGTCAGAGCTACCATGACACTCCGACCTAAGAAAGAGTTTGTGCATTCTAGAGACAAGGCCCTATCCCCAATGGGCACTTTGATGGGGGGAGGGGTAGGATTGTAGGGACTGTGGCAGCTAGTGGTGGGTTGATGTTCTGCTTCGCAGGGGAGAGGAAGCTCTTTCGGTTTCCCTTAGATTATAGCTGAGGGCCTTCCAGGCAACCAACCCACCAACCAACCCTTGCTTTTCAAGGGCCGTGACTATGGCTGGGTCTGGAAAGGCAGGTACTTTGCGTGTTGAAAATTCTGAGGCAGAGAGCTCTGTTTGGCAGTGAGGGTTCCAAATGGGGGGGATTCTATAGGGACGAGGAGCTTCTCCTTCCCCACTCCAACCCTGCCTCAGTCCTACAGCTTGGCCCTACTTGGGGTCACAGAGGCAAGTTGATGACATGGACTCCTCAGAAAGTTGCCCACCATGGGGATGAAAAGCTCATGAAATAGCACTCAGGCATCACTTGCTTGGTGAGTGCAGACAGAGATGTTTCATTCTGGTCCTTGCTCTCTGGAGCTTACCATCTCATAGGAAGATGGACATACACACTGGGGAACATCACGTGGCAAGAGAACCATGGAAGCCTGCCTTTTGGACCTGACAAGAACTCACTCTGTGACCTTGGGCAAGTTACTTACCCTCTCTGATCTTGGTTTCTCATCCATAAAATGAGAAAGTTAGGATTGATCACTGGGTTAAACTTTGTTTTTCCTCTTAGCTTTAGATCTAATGAAATCCAACACAGAACTGTGCTATAAAAAGTAGAGCCGCCCTGCTTATGAGAGTTGGGAGCCAACCTTCTCTGGCTTCTTCTTCTTCTCAGGTGATTTGCAAGGGCAGCTCTCAGTGCCTTTCACTGTGAGGCCTCAACCCCATCAAACAAGCTCAGGAACGGCCCCATGGGTGCAGTCAAGACAGACATGAAGGCTAGAAGGATTCGGAGAGTGGAGGCGTGGGAACGGCACACCAGGGGCTGTGTAAGGGAAAGTGCAGAGACAGGGGAGGGCGAGGTCTATGCCGGCACAGAGCTAGCCTGGCTGGCACAGAGACGTCCCGGAGGAGAGGGGGTAGAAAGAGCCTCAGAACGGGGGTCCCCAGTGGTGCCCATGGGGACTTCACGGGAGCATGAAGCGGGGGTGATTTCTGGGTGGCGTGCACCCTGCATCGAGGAAATAATGATAGCGGTGTCCACCTCCGAGGGCTGTTCTGAAGGTATCTAAAGCCTTGGAACAGTGGCTGACACACAAAGAATGCTCCATAAGCATTTGTTAAATACAGTCAGACCAGAGCGGACCCTGAGGTTGCCAAAGTTCTGCATCCCCCCTGCCCTTTGGCCCAGTGGAGGTAGTGACGGCTTAGAATGTCACCAGCTCTGTGCTCAATGGTCACGGTGATGACGAGATGTGTGTGGTCGGGGGGAGGTTGCTGCAGGTGTCATTCAGCCACCCCCTGACACACGCACATGCGTGTGTACACACACACTCTTCCCTCCCTCGGTCCTTTTGCTCCTGGCCGTCCCCGCCCTCCAGAGCCCCTGGATCCCCTCCCCACCCCCCACTTCAAGTCCACACCTTGCTCTGCTTTCTCCCTGCCCTCTGCCCGAGTCCTCCTACCCACCATAAATCTGCGACTCTGGAGTGGGAGTGGGGGGAGGCTGGGAGTAGGGGGAGAGGGAAGCTGCAAACCAAACCAAGCCCAGCTAATGAAAACGGTGATAAATCTCTGTCTATCAGGTTTGTTGTGAGCGCAAACATTGCCAAACAAGGGCCCAGATGGCCTGCAGGCCCTCCTCCCTATGGTCTGCAGAGCTTTAAATGGAAATGGCTGCTTTATACATCTATTTACTGCTTGGAAACGGGGGATGGTTGAGACCAGGAAATGGGGGCAGGCCAGGTGGGAATCCTGAGCAGGACTCTGCTGGCCAGCCCCCAACCTTGGCCATCCTGCTCCTGGCGAGCCCTCTCAGACACAGGCTACTGGGTTGCGGGACAGAGGATGCCCCCCTGGCTGATAGTCAGGCCTCCAGGGCCTGGCCTCAACCTGCTCCAAGACACACACTCCTGGCCAGACCCACCTCTTCGCCGTTGTTCTCAAAAGTTCTTCACCCTCTGCCTAGAACTTTCCCTCTTTTCCATGTATCCAACTGAAGGAAGCCTGCCCTATCCTTCGAGCCCAAGCCAAACCCCTCCTCCTCCAGGAAGTCTCCCCATCCCTGGTCCTCATGGACCTCTCTGGGCTCCATTCCTGCAGCACCTGCCACCGAGAGCCCGGTGCGGTCATTACGAGGCAACTGCTCCGGAGGCAGGCAGGTCTGGGTGCACAGCCAGGCTTTTACCCTTTAGCCAAGGCACCTCGGCAGGTTAATCGCGCAGCTTCAGTTTCTTTCTCTATAAAACAGGTATAATTATGGGGCCTACCTCACAGCATGGTTGTGAGAATTAAATGAAATGAGTGAGAAGGACGCATGGTGCCATGGAAGTCAGAATCTGCTAAGGAGTGTGTAACAAGTCGCCTGCTGATCATAAGCAAATAAATAAATAAATGAAGTGTGGAATGTGCTTAGGCAAAGTGAGCAGCATAACGTAAGAACTTCATGCGCGCCAGCATTTATTATTGGGGCCACCCACTCATGACGGGGCAGCACGCTTCTCTGTGACTTGTCTTTTCACAGAGGGGTCTGTGCGCGTGTGCGCCCTAGTTTGAATTTCCCTGAAAACAGACTTGGACACAAGGACCCGGTGCAGATAGTTTACCAGGGAGGAGAGCCCTGGGAGCTGGAGGGAGGGAATGGGCGAGTGAGATGGGGAAGGGAAGGGAGCAAAGCCAATAAATAGTGGTTAATGAGCAAGTTACAGTGTGGGCAACCGGGGCTCGCTGAGGAATGGTGAGGACATGCCACAGAACGGCCCCACAGAGTCCTGAGGTGGCCAGGGTGTTTATCCACCCACTTGTGTCCTTCACTAACAGGTTGGGGGTTGCCCCTGGGGCCTTAAATCCCTGGCACTTCCCAGCTGCCCTGTGGGCTGAGCAAAGCTTCTGTGGACCCAGCACTGGAGAAACCCTGCAAGTGGGAAGCAGAAAGGCTACTTGGGCTGGACAATTCTTGGGCTCGCCGACACCTTCCCATCACTGCTACAGATGGATGGGGAAATGGGCCGGGGGATGTGAGGTGAGGTGTCAGCAGCATCCGCTGCCAAATCCTCACCGTTCTATCCCCCACAGCCTCTAGCACAGCACTGTGCACACGGTAGGCACATCACGATTATTTGTGGACAGGAGGCTTGAGCTAAGAGCTGGGGAAACCTGCACTCTTGCCACTGCTCAGTTTTAATTCATGGTGTGGTGCTAAGACATATGACCACTGCAGGCCTCATCTTCTTCTTCTGTGAAATCAGGATGTTTCCACCTTCTCTGCTCATGCCATAGCCTGTTGTAAGGCATTGGAACAGGGCATGCTCAGGACAGGTAAGGGGTGGCTGTGATGGTGATGATGGAAAGGGGCAGGCTGCCCTGTACAGGCACGATTCAAGGAAGAGGTGCCCAGTGCCATGTCATTCCCACACACACTCTGCAGTCAAAACACAAAGCTTGTTCCCCTGGCCCTACTGGGATGCCTCCTGCTTCTTTCTAGTCCATGACAACTCCAAAGGCAAAGGATCAAGAAAGAAAAGGTCAAGGGGCTAAGACTTGCTGACTCCTCAGCAAAAAGGATCCCAAATTTCCCTGCCTACCAGTGATGCTCTGTGGTTCCTTATTTTAGGTCAGTAGTGGGTTTTACCGATGGCTGGTGAGTGTAGAAACCATTGAGTACAGAAATTCTTAACTTGGGGATTTTGGAATCCATGGGGGGCCAGCGGATAAGCTTTAGGTGTCCCCAAGTCCCTTGAAAATATATGTCAAATTGAGTGTGTGAGTATATGTGTGCACATCCACCATTCCAAGTTGGTGATCTGGAGCTTCTAGCAAATTCTTAAAGGAATCTCTGACCCAAGGAAAGTAGACTTGCTCTAGCCCAAATCTCCCATCTCAAAGGGAGTCTTAGAGAGGGTAAATGATCACTGTGTCACACATTAGGAGCCCATAGACCCCAAGATCCCTAACCTTGTGTGGCTGCGTGGGTCAGTTAGGTCTGGCTGGTTGCACAACCAGAAAAGCAGGCTGGCTCACCAGGAGGCTGCACTGAGAGCCCACTGCACACTGCAGTGTCTCTCCTTGCTTCTGGGGAGACATCTTGAAGGTACGATGTGGTCACTAATCCCTGAAGATGAGGATGGGTGCTGAGGTCTAATTCCACGAAAAACAGCATAAGAAAAAAACAGACCAAATCTGGAAAGAAGAGGAACTCTCCGTTATTGAGACAACGTGCTGGCACAGGAAGCTTAAAACTAGAGTCAAGCGTGGGCGTACTGGCGGGCCTCAGTTTCCAGATGTGGAAATGGAAGTGAGAATCACGCTTACATCTCTAAATTGCAGTGAAGATTAAAGAAGACCAAGCTAGCAAAAGTGGCTTATAAGAAGGAAAGCTGTACGCAAATGTCAGTAATGATCGTTACAGCGGAGGCCTGGGAAATACTTGTTTGGCTGCTGAGAGGAAATTGTATGCCACCTGGATGCCAATTACCCAATTTTGGACATCTATGACATTTTCCTTCAAGCTCTTGCAGCCTAATGTTGGAGCAAGAGCCCTGGTTTTGGAGTCAAACCTGAGTCTGCACCATAGCTCCACCACCTGTGCGTGTGTGACCTTAGACAAATCACTTAACCTCTGGGGCTTGGATTGTCCCTCTACAAAATGAGGACACATGCCTACCTCGTGGGGACATTATGAGGATCTGACAATGAAAAAATGTATAATGGTGACTAGCACACAATAATTGCTCAATAAACATGAACCATTTTGTTCCTGTTCCTCAACTATACCTTTGGATGGTTTATTTGTTCACTGTGAAGACGCTGTCTCCCCCACATCTCTGTCTTATCCACTAAAATGTAAACGCTGTAACACAAGGATATGGCTGTCTTGTTCACAGCTGTGTTGTCCAGGCCTGGCACACATTGTGCTACGGATACTTGTTAAATGAATGAGTGGAAGTACGAAAGTACAAACGTTTTGTAAGGATGGGCAGGAACTCATGTTCCTTCTCATGATAATGTGAGAAGGCTCATCAGCACGCACAGGCCCCAAGGGGGACCTGGAGCTGTGCCCAAGCCCTAATAAGGGGTCAAGAGAGTAGGTCTCCAGTCCTGGCACTGCCGCTTAACTGCTGAGCCACTTGGGGCAAGTCGCTGGCCCTCTCTGACCCTCTGCGTGCTTCCTCCAGAGCGTGGGAGCCCTGAGATTCCAGGGCTTCCCTCTTAGAGGCTGGCCTCCAAGGAGCTCCGGCCAGCTGGGGAGTGTGGGATTTCGGGATAATTCAGCCACTTAATTAATGAAGAGGAAGAAGAAAGGGGAGAGGATAAAGGCGGGGGAGGGGCTCAGTCCTGAAAGAAAAGTCAACAGGCAGTTGCGGGTGGGGGTAGGAAGGCGGAAAGTCGCGCTGGGCCAAAGCGCCGAGCGGCCGTGCGCGCCCCCGGAGCGTGTCTCCGCCACGGCCCGAGCGCCAGAGCCTCCGCCTGCCCCTCCCTTCCCTGTGCGCCTCGCCAGTTCCCGCCGCCACTGACTTTCTGACTTCTTAACTTGTCAGCAAATCCCAGAGTTAAAAATGCACACGCACCCCGGCCAGCCGCCAGCAGGGCCGTCTGGCCGCGGCTCCAGATGTGGGGCCACCGCGCGGGCCGCCTGCCCCGCCGCGCAGACTAAACAATCGGCCTTGGCCGTGAGCGCAGCGCAATTCCAGATGCCTCGTCCCTCGCGCCGCGCGCTAATTGGGCCGCGGGCGCGAGGCCCTGTCAGCGCCAGCAAGGCCCTGCCCAGGGCGGCCTTGGCCCGGCGCCCGCCCGCGGGGCTACCTGGGGCGGGGGGCAGGGTGGGGAGACTGGGGGAGGGTGGGGGGGGAGAGAGAGAGAGGAAGACGACGACGACAGAGATAGGCAGGGACTCAGAGATCAGAGACAGGGAGACACACACGAAGAGAGGCAGACAGAAAGGGACAGAGACATTCTCAAAGAGAAAACCAGAAACACTGAGCTGTATTCAGACAGAAGAGAGCGGGAGAGACACACAGAGCGGGAGCGGTAGAGAAGCAGGGGCAGGCCGACAGACAGAGAACAGACTCGAGACAGAAATCAAGACGACGTGAAGGAAACGAACGTGGACGCTGCCAGGGAACCCAGGGTGGTGGGAGCACAAGAGGCCCGCATGTTTCTCGCTGGGTGGCTGCTGCGTTACGGGTGTCCTCCTCTTTTGTTTTACAGCACCTCCTGCCCACATTCTCACTTTACAATTCTTCCCAGGCCCGGGTGAAGCCGGGGACTGAGTCCGCCCGCGGGTGACCCACTCCCGGCCTGGCTGGGGGACTGCGCGGAGGAGGAGCCCTCACTCCCAAAGGAGCCTGAGCCATTGAGATTTCACCCCCAAACCTGGACTTGGAGACGGGGATTCGCCTTGGAGGCTGCAGGCGGGTGCCGGATGGGGCTCTGTGGGGATTTGCCTAAGGGCCCCGGGACACCCAAATGATCCCTGCAGGGCCCCACCTCCCCTGGGCAGCCACCCCGGTGGCTTCCTCCTTTCCCATGCGCCCTGGGGCCTCCTCAGCCCCGGAGACAGGGGGATGACAGGTTAGCCAAGGCCCGGGGCAGGGAAGCCCACCGGGGACCACCCGGGGGAGCTCCCCGGCCTCGCCTTCCGCCCCCGGGCGCCCCGGGGGTGAGCGCTGAGGGCAGTGTGGCGGCCCCGCGGCTCTTGGCGGCCCCTCTCTGACAATCTTTCCTTTGTTTGTTTTCTTAAATCTGGGAGGCCCGAATTCCTGCCGGATTCCGTAGGTTTCACTCAGGAAGGAGGCGCCCCCACCCCCACCCCCTCTCACTGCGGGGGGAATGGCAGGTTCTTCCCGGAGGCCGGCGGCGCGCAGCCCCGCGGCCCGGGCAGGGCAAGCGGGCGCCGGGCGCGGCGGAGAGTCCCGGGCGTCCTGCCCGTGCGCCACCACGCAGCCCCGCCGGAGGGCCGCGGGCAGCCTCGGCAGAGAAAATTAAAAGAGAGAAAGAAAAAAAATCAAACCAAGGACGTTCTAAAAGACACAAAGAGCAGCCCTCCCCCGACCCCAGCTTCATTCCGCAGCTCCGCCTCTCACACTCCGCTCTCTCTCTCTTTCTCTCTCTCCCCTCTCTCATTTTGGTCTCCAAACTTGAGCCTCATTAATTTCCAAAAAAAATTTCCCCCAATAAAAGGCAAACATGGAAAGAAAAACAAACTATTAGAAAATAGAGGAGGGAGGAAATGTTATTTAAAAGGTTAGCAGACCGCATCATTTTCCAATGATATTATATACTCCCAGCAGTATCCAAAATATATATGGGCCCTGGGCCAAGAATGTAAAAAACTTTTTTTGAAAAAAACCCTTACTTAGACACAACATCTGGACGGGAGAGCGAACAAACCCCCCATTTATCACACTTAATCCTCCAATGAAGCAATCGACAGTTGACTTCTGTTTTGCTAATTTAGCTGCTTTCAAGCGCCGGCCCAGTCCAGACCGGGAATTAAGTGTCACTTGTGGAGGGCTCGCCCTGCCCCCGCCCGTCTTCGCTCCCTCCCGCGCCCGAGACTTTGGATTGGGAAAAAAGACTATTAAAGAAGAAAGAAACTTTTTACAAATTCCCTTTACTCCTGCCCACTCGGGTCAGTGAAAACCTCGACTCTGACCTTGCTCGGTCCCCTGCCCAGCACCCGACACCCACATCCTTGGCAGCCACGCCCCCGCCCGCCAGCCACGCTGCAGCCGGCACAAACGCCTGCAGCTCCAGGCAGTCGCCTCGCTCACCGCCTTCTCCTCGGATTGGCTGGGTGCTGCCATCCTCGTACCTGGCACTGCCTGGTGGCCTGGCAGCTTGACCCTGGGGCCGGGAGAGGACAGGGGAGGGTCGTGGTGCTTGGCGGTAGAGAGCCTCCATTCCCCCCACCCCCCGGAAGTGGATGAGAGGCA
This sequence comes from Indri indri, assembly GCA_004363605.1. Taxonomy (NCBI): domain Eukaryota; kingdom Metazoa; phylum Chordata; class Mammalia; order Primates; family Indriidae; genus Indri; species Indri indri. The sequence goes on from RJWJ010004685.1 coordinate 16,618, forward strand.
GCAGGCCTCGAGGTGGAGGCCCTGCGCCAGCAGTGTCCGGAGACAATGGGATCTTGTGAGAGCGCAAAGCGGGAGAGAGAATAAATCACGGAGAGTGTATCATTTGAGGATTAGTCAATAAATCCCTGGGACCCTAGCCCAGTGGGGCTGGTGCCAGAGGCAGGGCTGGACCCAAGTGCAGACTTTCTTCCTCAGCAACATTCCCTTCCCTCCCCAGAGACCTCCTGGGTGTCTCTCTCTCTGTCTCTGTCTCTCTCTCCCCCCCCACCTCTGTCTGTCCATCTCTTAGTCTTCATGGCTCCTCTCCTAAACTTGGGAGCCCAAGGCATAGCCTTTTGTCCTTCCCCTCTGTCCCTTGTTGCTGGAAACAGTTCTGCAATGGAACAGTGAAGGTTGCAGGCTAGGGTATTGTCCTTAGACACCTGTAAACAGAAAAGGCTAGAGAATGTGTTCTACCTCCAGCGTGCCCACTCCTCTTCACTCTCATCTAGCCCACCCCCAGCCCCCTGCTCTGAGCCCTGGCAGCGTCCTCAGGAACAGCCCGTACTCCTAAAAGAGGCCCCAAGCACCTTGAGCCCCAGGTCTCGGCAGGCTCTCATGGTGGCCTGGCTAGGCCTCAAACTTCCTGGGGAGGGGCCCTGAGTTCTGGCCCCAATCCAGATGCAGTCTCAAACCTCCTGAGTCCATCCCCCAGGGCTCATGGAAGCCTCATATCCGCAGCACCCTCCATATAGCCCGTACTTGCTCCTACAGGCATTTAGCAGCACCTATTTTATGCTAGGCAGTGTGCTAGACTCATGGTATTTGGAGATGGATGAGACTCTTTTCCTGCCCCTCCCTGGGGTCTAAGCCTCTGCTGGGTCTTATTTTCTGTTCATACAAGGATATCATATCACCTAGTTATACTCCTTCCATAAGCAGTCATTGGGCACCTGCCATGTGCCAGATGCCGTGCTGGGCACTGGGGCTTTGGAGATGATGAAAGACAATTTCTGCCCTCAAACTTGCTAGGGAGACAGATATGCCAATAATGAATTCTAAGACAAGGCAGACAATAAGGGGCCCAATGAGGCATTTATAAAAGCTTAGGGTGTGCCCAGAGGATGGACTGACTTACCCTGGCCGGGATGGAAGGAGAGGTGTGATGGGCCACAGGGCGGTGGTGGTGAAATGTCATCGCCCTGGCTCTTAAAGCCCATTGGGGGCAGGGGGAAGTACAGTCTAATGGCTGAGGGCAAGGGCTCTGGAGCCAGATGGTGAAGCCAGATTTCCTGCTCTGCCATGTCAGTTGTGGGGTCTGGGGCCTCTTAGTCTCTCTGAGCCTCAGTTCATCATATGAAAAGTGGGGCTAACAATAGTAACTGCCTGGTAACTATGGGGCAAGCAGCTGGCATGTGGCAATCTCTGAATGAACATCCACTTTAATTATCTTTCTTCCCAAGTGTATGGACAGATCACCTTGTAGCCTCCCTGCCAACCTCCACTTGTCCCCCATCTTCAACCTGAGGGCCAAGCACAGTGCTGGGCACACAGAGTAAGTGATGGAATAAATCGATGGGTAAAATATGGCTCAAGTGACACTAGGTAGACAATGCTGTGGGTGGTGGACCTGAACGTGCCATCTCCTTACTCTGATACCTGGCCGTGGGCTGGGTGGGCCACGATGGGGGTTCTTCCTGCTTCTACATCTCCAGAAGCCAAGCAGAGCGGGACCCCGTGAAGCCCCCTTTTCTCTGCTCAGCAGAAAGCCAAGAATGTCTTCTGGCCTGGAGCCACCATTCTGTGACTCTGGTTTGGGCTGAGTCTTGGCTTGCTGTGTGTCCTTGGGCAAGACATATCCCCTCTCTGGGCCTTGGCCCCCTCACAGGTAAAATGAACATGTTGGACTGGATGGCCTCCAGGCCCGCGGCAGCCTGTGTGGTTTATGTCTGCTTCTCCTTTCAGCTGGAGGAGGCTGCTCATCTGGAGGTGTGGTTCTCTATTCTCCTATTTCTCATCTGCCTCTTGGCTTTTCACTGCAGTGCCCTCTTCTTTCTCCCTCCTTGCTCCCCTCAGCTATCTTCCTCCCTCCTCGTCTTCCTCTGCCACGGTCCCAGGCTGTGGAGAGTACGTGGATAGAATGATGCTCAACTTTTTCCTGGGCAGCTTCCCCCTCCCACCACTGCCCTGCTCCTTGACCCCCAAACGCAATCCGGGCTTGAGGAGCCAGGCCTCTCCATCTGTCCCCTTGGCCGGGAGTCTGTCCCTGAGGGCTTTGGTGGTGCCCTGACCCTTGACCTCTGACTTCTGAGAGAGTGGGAGAATGGCATCCCAGCTGTACCAAGAGAGCACCTAATATGGGTCTTCTGTCCCCAGAGACAGGCAGGCTCTGTATTCCCACACTGCCCTTCCCCCCAGATTCCTCCCCTCCAAATCCCAGGCTCAGGGAAGGGGACAGGAAAGGAAGACTTTTCTTTTCTTTTTTAAGAGACAGGGTCTTGCTCTGTCATGCAGGCTGGAGTGCAGTGGCATGATCATAGATCACTGCAGCCTCCAACTCTTGGGCTCAAGCAGTCCTCCTGCCTTAGCCTCCCACGCAGCTGGGACTACAGGAAGCCTTTTCTAAGTCTAGCTGGCACTCATCCCCCAAACCCAACTCCTTCGCAATGCCATCTTCCACCTCTGAAGCTGGGAGAATCCCTTTACAGAGGCCCATGTGCCTAGAGGTTATTATTTCACCAAGGAACCAGTTATTATTGTCGCAAATGATTTCCGGAGAACCTACTGTGTGCCAGGTACTGTGGTATGAGCCAGGAGGAGGCGTCTGTGTTGGGGTAGAAGGAACTCGGGGGTAGGACAAAGGCTGGGGGGAATCCCCAAGGAGGTGCAACCCTGCCAAGCCTGGGGCTCGTGGGCAGAAGGTTTGGCAACGCCTATGTGTGGGCCCAGTTGGAGTGGCATGGGAGATGGAGCCAGGTCCTGGGGGCAGGTAAACAGGACGCTGTGTGCTGGGTGTGGTGGAGAAGGGGAGGGGGACACAGGGGGCACAATGGGCCATTGTGTGCTCCGGAGTCGCCTTCACTCCTGGACTCTGGGCTCCCCCTTCCTCTTCCTCTCTGCACCGGGCCGTACAAATATCAAGACGTATGGAAGATGAAGTCATAAGTACCAAGATATGTGGAAGATGAAAGTCATCTAGTTGTTGGACTCTTCTGTTCTTGCCTAGACCACGATGGACCAGGGTGTTGTGCTGGGTGCTGCATGGCCCAGCCAGGAGGGACAATGGGGAGCATCTGGTTGCTGGAATGTGATTGATGGAGATGTAACCAAGGCTGGTGACCCAGCTCTGGCCTCAGCTGGGCTACTAGCTAGCTGTGCCTGTCCTTAGGAAAGTCATATAATTGCTCTAACCTTCAGTTTGCTCGTCTGTAAAATGGGATAAGGGTGACCCTTGCCCTGCCTACCTCTCAGCGTCATGTGGTGTTGTGATAGAGCCTTGGACATTGTTGAGGGATATGCACAGAGGTGGCTGTTTTTGTTTCAATTGTTACTCTGCTGCAAGGCCTGCTTCTGTCTATGAATCTCTGCTCTGGGTTCAGGTGTAGGCGGAATTGATAACTACTCATGTGGGACTATTAAGAGACCTAAGGACAGCAATCAGGATTTAAATTCTCCCAGTATTCAGCCAGCCGAGCACACATGTTTTTGAGCTCCTCTCTTATGCCAAGTACTTCAAGGCTCTGGGCCTTTCAAAATGAGTAAGGTATGTCTCCTGTCCTCAGGGAACTCCTAGTCAGATGGGGTAGGGGCTGAACACACACACACACACACACACACACACACACACAGCATTAACATATAACCATAACAGCTAATATTTATTGAGCACTTGCTATGTGCCAGGAATGGTTATAAGCACTTTATATGTATTAATTCATATAATCATTCCCATTTTGAAGATGAGGAGATTGAAGCACAGAGAAGGTAAGCATCTTGCCCAGAGTCACATAGCTAAGTAACAGGGCCAGGATTGATTCCGGGCAGTCTATCTAGAAACCAAGCTCTTAGCCAACACATAGTACACACAGCATGCATGACCCTATACTACCAAGGCAAAAGAAGAGTAAAGAGAAATTTGAGTTGAGCCTCTGACGAAATGGAAAAGGAGAGGAGGGACTGGCTATTGTCCAGCTTCCACTAGGACAGGACAAGGTAAAACAGGCTTGACTTGCAGCTGGAAAGATCTGCAATGTCTCAGAAAAGGGGGTCCTAGGATGTGTTTCCAAGGAAGGAGGCTGAGTCAGGCTTCCTTGAAGACAGCAGATTGCCGGTTAGGATAGAGTCCCTGTCATCCCTCTGCTTTAAGTTCCTTCTAGCCCAACGCTCTGTGAGGGAGAACCCTGAGAGGTTCCTGGTAGGAGGACATGACACCCACCCCACATGTAACTTGAGCTTCCCCAGTTCCAAAGCCTGCTGGGTCCTTGCTTCTTCTCTTGGCTGTAGTGTGCTGGGAGCTGGAGGTATTAGGACTGAGTGTGTGAGGAGGTATTGATCAGGGAGCAAGCGATGGAAATTCACCTCCAACTAGTTTAAGCAAAAGGAAAAGCATTATCGGCTCAAACATCCAGGAAGGACAGGAGTGTGTGTGTGTGTGTGTGTGTGTGTGTGCATGTGCACACATGTGCATGGGGGTAGGGGGCAAAGTGTAGAGACTGCTGAAAACACTTTCAGTTTTCTCTCTTTCATTCTTTCTTGATCTCATCCATATCTTGGCTATGTTTTTTGGTGTGCGATAGCCTCATTTTTTTGTTTTTGTTTCCTACTGCAGCAGAGCTTCCTCTCAACTGCAGTGGGGGAGTGGGGAGGGGAAGGAAGGTCAGGGCTTCTTCTCTCATTCACTGGAGGGCAGGGAGAGGGGAGTAGAAGAGTATGGCACCAATCTCATGGTCACATCTCCAAGGAAAGAGAGCATGTGCCATTCCCAACGCCCTCTGTCTATAAAATCCTAGGGGAAGACTCCCACTGGCCTAGCTTGGGTCATGTGCCCACCTCTTGGACAAATCAGGTAGCTAAGAAAATTACGTTTTAGCGATTGGCTAGGGCTAGCTCACTGGCCCCCTCTGAGACCAGAGAAGCCAGGGAATTTTGATTGGCAGCCCAGGGTTATCGTCACCAAAAGTAGCCAAAGCTGCCCACAAACAATAAACTCCCCCCACCCCCCACCCCCAGCAGAGGAAGCAACAGAATAAACTTAACACGCCTTTCTGGAGCTTCAATTTTAGTTCGAGATTTTGGGGGGAACTCTATTTAATGACATTTTAAAACATTATAACACGTGGTATATTATAAAGTTCAAATTTTACTCCATAAAATTTACTCCAAAGTAAAAATTATAGGTGTCTAAGATAAGATACAAGATGTCAAAAAAGTTTGGACTTGTAGCAGGCTGTTTTCCTTATCAAATCTCCCCTCCTCCTCCGTGTCTATTTGTTTAAGCTCCTCTGATGTTAAGGTTACTTGGGCAGGGATGGAGTTGGAGTTGGAAAGTTTGAGAAACACTAGAAATGGAAATAACATGGATTTTGGAGCCAGAGAGATGCGGCTTAAAATCTTGCTCTGCCGTTTTCTAGTAGTATGGTCTTAGGAAAGTCACATCCTCTCGCTGAGCCTGTTTGTCCCCCTGTGAAGTGGGTGCAATGATGGCAGCTTAGCAGAGAGGTAGTGACCTAATGCTGACACACACAGCGCAGTGCCTGGCTCCAAGGAAGATACTTTGTAAATGGCAGCTCTGGTCTATCTCCTTCCTGTTTCTACAGGCTCCTCAGGCCAGCCCTGATCATCCAGGGCCCTGGGAGCCGGGGAAGGGGACCCCACAGATGGCCCCCAGCTAAACCTCCACTGCTGTTGGTGGAAGCCTTTTGACTTGTTCCTCTTGGGAGCTATCACCATAGACATGGGCATGATGCTAGCTGGCTTCACCACCTTGTAGATACTGAATAGGCAATTACTCTTTTGCTAGGGTAACATCGCCCACCAGGGGGGACCTCATTGTCCCCCCTTCCAAAAGCCCTTTGTATTAACTTCTCTTGTGGTATATATGACCCGGCACTGCAATGATGCACTTACCTGTTTATATATCTCTTGATGCCACCAGTTTGTGAATTCTTGGAGGCAGGAATTGTTTTCTCCATCTCTGTCCCTCCGGCGCTCAACACAAAAGTTGGCAGTCAGGGCCCAGTGATGGCCCAATGAAGGGACGAGTGGAGAGACCTGCTGCCTGGCTGCTTTTTGTCCAGATAACAACAGTTACCACCACTGTTTACTGAGTGGCATCTGGCACGTACTAAGAGCCCTTTCATTCATTCTTTCATATAATCCTTAAAACAACCCTATGTCCTGGGGACTATAGTTTGCTCCCATTTTAGAGATGAGAAACTGAGGCTGGGAGGGTTAAGGAGCTTGCACGTGGTTACCCAGCCCGTGAATGGAGCATCAGAATGCAAATCCAATTCTGTCAGATGTCAAAGTCAGGAATAAACCTCTACGTGCTTCTGTCTCCCACCCCAGGTTATACTGAGGGGTGGAGAGAAGAGGGCTGCAGTACAGAGATCCCCAGAAATATGAAATGGGGGGTCCACTAAAGAGATAAAGGGTTGGTGATCAGAGAGGATGTGGGGTGAGGCTGGGGGAGGGGAAGAAAGGGGGTTTTGGGGGTTGAAGTTCATGGGGAAGTTCCAGGGGGCTTGGGGGCTGGGAGACTGGGTTGGTGGTCAGACGCTGTGGGAGGAGGTGTGGGCAGGGTCTTCCCCTTGGAACCGGATGGGGCTGGAGGCAGCCCATTCAGGTTGTTTTCAAGCTGGATTGGGGGTGTTTAATATTAATAGTAATGACTGTGGCGGGAAGATAATAGGCCTCAGTCAGATGAGAAGGGAGTAAGCGCTTATCTATGGCTGCTGAAGACACATGTCTTTCACCTGCTCCTTTAATATCCCCCTTCTTTCATTCCGCCGCCCACCCCCTCCCACCAGCCTAGAACAAAAGGGGTATTATGGGCCAGGGTGTTTTCAGGCTGCAGCCAAGGAGACCTCCCCTTCCCCCTCTGCCCCCCCACCCCAGTTTGAATGAGGCTTTTTCCTCCCACAGGAGATTAGCTCCGTTTGACAAGGCAGTGAACTTTGGGAGGGGTGAGTGGGGGTCTCCTCCGGGAGCCTCCAGAGTGCAGCCCTGATGAACAAATGCTGCCGGCGCGAGACCCTGGGAGACAGCCTGGAAGACAGACACACGGAGTCAGTGGCAGACAGACAGACACACACACACACACAGAACAGGAAAGGCACTGAGGCAGAGTTAGATTCTTAGGTACAGGGATACACACACACACACACACACACACACACACACACACGCACACATACTTCAGGATGTTGGGATAAGTGGGGAGAGACAGGGAGGGAGACACCCGGAGAGACAGACAGACACGTAGACGTCCACAAAGAACAAAGAGACAGAGAAACACACATACACACTTGCCACCAAATGGACTGACCCAGAGAGAAACAAAGGCAGACAGAGAGATGGGGGGACAGAGACATGACGAAGGAGACACCAAAGTGACAAACAAGGATGAAGAGAGGAAATGGAGGGGGGAATAGGAAGACCAGAAAGTGAAATTGGCAAGAGGCAGGAAAAATAGAAAGGAGGCCCAGAAGGAAAGTTGCAAGAAGGCTGCTGGACCCTTGACCTTCCTGCATCGTGCTCTGCTGACCCTGGCCTTGGGCCCCTTGCAGAGTCAGGCCGTCTGGAGTGGACATTTGCATAGCTTTGGAGGACCAGGGGTGGAGACAGAGCCGAGGCAGCAGGAGGGAAAGAGAGACAGGCTGGGAAACTGGCCCAGAGACCAGCTTAGTGGTAGACGAGAGGAAGACAGGAAATGGCAGTGGGAAATGCAGACGCTCTGAGAAGGTGGCCCCTAGCCTCTGAAGGGACTGTCTGACAGGCATGAGCAGGTGGGAGGGGATGCGTTGGAGGATGGGGCTCGGAGGAGGCTTCTTTTGGGGGCCATACAGAAAGGGGATCCCTCTGTTGGTGTCCAGATGGAGAGAGGGGGGAAAACCAAAGACCACTTCCACTGTTGCCATGACTCCCAACCCCATCCCCATGATGGAGTGGTCCTATGGCAGGGTAGTGAGGCAGCTGGGCTGTGAGACCCAGACAGTCCTGGGTTTGAATCCCAGTTCTGCCACTATCATTTCAGATAAGAAACCTAGCACATGTAAACCCCTCTTGGCCCATCTACAAAATGCGAGTAACAGTGGTATTTCCCATAAGGGTGACTGTAAGACTCAAGTTAGGATGAGGTATTTAGCACCACCAGAGACCCGGAGTAAGAAAGAACATCTATTGGCTACTTGTGGTTTGCAGGCCCTGGTCCACAGCATCTTTCAAATATTATTTCTTTCTTTCTTTCTTTTTTTTTTTTTTTTTTTGAGACAGAGTCTTGCTCTGTTGCCTGGGCTAGAGTGCCATGGCGTCAACCTAGCTCACAGCAACCTCAAACTCCTGGGCTCAAGTGATCCTTCTGCCTCAGCCTCCCGAGTAGCTGGGACTACAGGCATGCACCACCATGCCTGGCTAATTTTTTCCATGTATTTTTAGTTGTCCAGCTAATTTTCTTTCTATTTATAGTAGAGAAGGGATCTCGCTGTTGCTCAGGCTGGTCTCAAACTCCTGGGCTCAAACGATCCTCCTGCCTCGGCCTCCCAGAGTGCTAGGAATACAGGCATGAGCCACCGCGCCCGGCCGCAAATAATATTTCTTTTAAAATCTCAGAACAATCCCTCCAATTGCTGACTGAGGAGCATTTTGTTTATTTATTTATTTATTTATTTGAGAGACAGGGTCTCGCTCTGTCGCCCAGGTTAGAGTGCAATGACATGATCATAGCTTACTGTAACCTCAAACTCCTGGGCTCAAGTGATCCTCCTGCCTCAGCCTCCTGAGTAGCTGGGACTAAAGGTGGGTGCCACCACACCTGGCTAATTATGTTATTTTTCATAGACATGGGTCTCACCATGTTGTCCAGCCTGGTCTCGAACTCCTGGCCTCGAGTGATCTTCCCATCTCAGCTTGCCAAAGTAATGGGATGACAGGTGTGAGCCACTGCACCCAGCCTGAAGAACATTTTAAATTATAAACTATCAAATGGTGGAGCCATGACTTGAACCTAGATAGTTGAATCTTAATCGTCATTGCCTTTCCCACTGGCAGTGGTGACTAAGACTGGCCTTATTAATAAGAGACACATAGTCCCAACCTCTCCTGTCCAGAAGGAGCTTCACAGTTTTTTCAGGAGGAAAAGTGGGCTTTCCTCACCTGGAAGGGCTTGTGGTTGCTGCTGGCGGAAGAGCAGGTGAGGCAGTGGCGTGCTGGAAAATGCTCCAGAGCTGGCCTTCCAGGAGGAAAAAAAGGCGTTTGCCAGTTTCCATGCTGTAAATGCTCCCACCAGGGCCAACTTCAAGCTACCAGCGTGGCATTCACTGGGCTAGGGCTTGGGAAACGAAGCTGGCTATCTGCCCTGGCGAGCCCAGGAACTGGCTTTCACAGGATGCTGAGTGAGTGGGGCCCAAGTTGCCTGTGTGGAGAGATGACTTCAGTGTACCTACCCATCTTTTCCCCCAGGAGCTTCCAACCTTATTCGGGAGAGACGGGGCAGCTGGTACCCCCAGCTCAGTGCCAGTGCCAGGTGCTGTACGGAAGGTTCCAAACCCGCAGCACGTGCTATGGAGTTTGTCGAAGTTCAGAAGTGGGAGAATGCTGGGGGCTGGCGGGGGGCATCGGTGTCTGTTTTGTGTATGCCTCTGTCCTCTGCAGCTGGGAACTTCTAGACACAGCCATGGCCTCTTCTCTCCCAGATCTGTTCTCCCCAGCCTTGGCCAGTCCCTGCACCCCCTTGCCCCCCACAATGCCCAGACCACCCCTCTCGGGGTGGTGGACTCCCAGAGTGTGGTAACAGCAGTGCTGGGGGAGGGGGCGTGCTCCTCACCCTCTGGGGCCCCAAGTGCCTTCTGTGAAACCAAATACTCCCCCCAGTTGCCCACCCGAACACCTGACTCCCTCCTGGGGCCCACTCAGGGTGAAAGCCGTTTCCTGTCTGGGTCTTGGTAACCCCCTGAAATCCCGGCCTCCCTCCCCCTCATCCCTTCCAAATGCTTATTAAGCCATTTGCAAATCCAGGGCTGAACTGAGGCATGAGTTTAATAAAGCAGAAGACAGATGCCATCCATCACGGGGCCCGGGTGGGGCGCAGCGGGCTGATGGGCTCGCACCCTCCTGGCTGCTTCTAGGTCACCCAGGCGCATGTCCACAAGGAGCCCTCTCCTTGCCCACGTTCATCCAGGACCTCCCGGCTGTGACCACTCTTCAGCTCACATCCCTGCCACGGATCCCACTCGGAAGACCACTGGCTCACTGTGGACAGAGAGAATGGCCCGGAACTGAGCAGTCAGCCCAACCCCCGCACATTCCACGTGGCTGTCTGTGACAGGCAGGGCCACGACTATGGTGCAAAATGTAAGGGGGTGCCAAAACGTCAGTAACCAAGATAAATCATATTTTGATGCAACATTCTTTTAAAAAATAAAAATTAACGCAAAAAAATTCACGAACAAAATACCACAATTTTAAATAAAGACAGGATCGGTCTTACGAACTGTTCCTGTTGCCTCAGTCTCCACGACTCATCATAGCACTGAGAACGGCCACCTCGGGTTCCGCGAGTTCAACGTTCAGATGAACCCGGTCTGTCCCCAGCCCTGCTCCTTCGGAGGTCTTCCCACTTCAGGAAAGGCAACTCCATCCTTCCTGTTGCTCAGGCCAAAAAACTGGAATCACACTTGACTGCTCTCTTTCTCCCACACCCTCACCTCAACTCTCAGGAAAACATGGTGGCTCTACTTTCAAAATACACCCAGAACCCCGTGACTTCTCACCCCTCCACTGCTGGCCCCCGGTCCCAGCCTTCACCCACTCCCACTGGGAGGACTCCAGCAGCCTCCTCGCTGGTCCCCCTGCCTCCCTCCTGCCCCCTACAGTGTTCTCTTTCCACAGAGCAGCAAAAAGATCCTTTGAAACCAAAGTCAGACCATGCCAACCTTCTGTTCAGACGCCCCCAGTGGTTCCTGTTGCATTGGGAGTAAAGGCCAGGCCCTTACAGTAGCCACGTGGTCCTACATGACCTGCCCCCTTTTCCAACATGTCTCCCATCATTCTCTCCTCTGCCCCCTGTACGCTGGACACATTAGTAGGCTAACTACACACCTGCCTCAGGGCCTTTGCACTTGCCATTGCCCCTGCTGACACTCTTACCCAAGATGTCCACATAGATCCCTGCCTGTATTCCTTCAGGAGTCTGCTCAAACATCACCTTGTTGCTATAACTAAAAAAGCATACTGTACCTCCCTGACTCTATCCCCCTTGCCCTGTTTTTTTGTTGTTGTCGTTGTTGTTGTCGTTGGTTTTTTCTTTCTTTTTTGCTTGCTCCTTGAGGGCAGAGTTTGTCTCTGAGTGATCCCAGTACCTGGCATGCAGTAGAGACGTTGTCCATGCTGTCTGCCAGGCCCCCTTTGGTGTAGCCTTCTGTACACACCGGTCCCTGGATGGAAGGCTCCCCACTGAAAGCGCTTCCTCTTGTCTGTCTATCCATCCGGGGTCCTCACTTTGTTCACAGCCCTGCACAAGACACCTCCTCTAGGGGGCCTGGCTCATGGCCGAGGTTGTGGGGACTGGAGTCAGAAACGTGGTGTTGTATGAAGGGCTTTGAACAGGAACCAGGAGCCCTGGGATCCAGCCCCGCTCTGGGTCCAACTCCCTGTGTGTCCTTGGACAAGTCACTTCTCCTCTCTGGACTTTGGTCTCTCCTTTAGAAAAGAAGGGGTTTGAACCATGCTCCTTCTCGCTCCGATCTTTAAAGATTATTAAGTCTTCTCTGAGAGCCTGATATGGTTGGTGGCTCAAATCTTGGTACCACCATTTTCTGGATGGGCCAATTAGATGCTCTAGACCTCTTTTGTCCCCTCTGTAAAATGGGAACAATTATAGTCCCTACCTCACAGTATTGTTGTGAAAATGACATGAGGGAATAAATTCATGTACAATGACTCAGAAAGTACCTAAAATGCCCACTAATGGTTAGCTGGTTTCATTATCATTAGTAATGCACGATTTTGGAGTGGTATAATTGGCTTTTTATATTTTACCAAATACACATTTATAAACAGCCACAGCAAACCTCTTTTTCCCCAGGAAATAAAATGGCCGACAAGGCGCCCAGGGAAGGCCCCGCCGTCGGCATCTCTGCTCTGGGCTGCCCTGGCTTCTTCGCCCCAGCCTGGCAGAGCTGTCGGACGGCCCGGGCCTTCCTCCAAGGGGCTCCCACGTTCTTATCCTCTGCATCCTCCTCCCTCCTGCCCCTGGGCCCAGCCCTCCCCACAGTGTCCCCCGAGCCTGGCCCCTGATCCCACCAGGCCCCGGGCCTGGCTGCAGCACGCCTTTCACACCCAGCTGCGGGAGTGGGCGCGGGAGCCCTGCCTGGGGCCGGGCCGGGGGCCAGCTCGCCATCTGGCAGCGATTACCAACAGTGGCTGTGCAGTGGACTCCTCTGGCTGCCACTCACCTATCTGCCGGGGTGACAGAGGAGATGGGAGAAAGGTTTTCACAGCTGGAATAAATTGAAGGGAAGCGGAGGGGGAGGGTCGAAAAGAGACAAAAAACAACATTGAACTTAAGAGGGAAAGAAGACAGTATTAAAGGAGGTAATGAAGAAAATATGTGTGTGTGCGCCTGTGTTTGCACACACATGTGTCTGGGGAAGTGTGAATGTGTGTGTGTGTGTCTGGGGTAGGGGTGTGTGTGTGTCTGTTGGCAAACCAGCCAGGGTCTTTTACTTAGTGTCGTTTGGTATTTTGTTTATTTTGGGGGCTGCCCACACCTCCTGAAGACCGGGCAGGGTGCCTGTCTCTGGGCTCCCAGGACACACCAAGCTTGGGGAGAAAGTGGCCCGGGAGTTGACAGAGGGGAGGAAGAGGGGGAAGAGAGCAGAGAGCGGGCAAGGACAGGCAAGGACAGGCAAGGAGGTACCGAGAGGGCAGGAAGTGCCCAACAGCGGGAAGAAGGGGACCGGCAGGAGAAGAGAAGAAAAGAAGCCGAGTGACCCAGAAAACACCATGGCTTCACCCCCAGCCCACCGCCTGGTCCCTGCTCCTCCTGTGCCGAGTCCTCCAGACCTGGGCCCCAGAAGCTGTGTCCATCTGTGGGTGATGGCCAGGCCCCCTGCCCACCTGCTGACCCCACACCCTCCCTATGCCTCCCTCCCCCTTTCTCCCCCCCACAGCCACCCACACCTCTGAGGCCTGGTGGCAGGACTTCCCCTCCTCCCCATCTGCTCCCCATTGACAGGATGGGGCTTTCAATTGCTTGCTCATTAGTCACTGAGATACCCCCCCAGGACCCCCCAACTCCTCTTGCTGCTTCAGTAGGGCCGGCAGGGTCCCCACCTCCCACAGGTCCCTGCTTGAAGCGAACTGTTTTGTAGTGACCTTGTTAGCTGCAGGGGAGCAGCCGGCTGAGGGACTTGGAGTGAGGGGCCCCCCACGGGCCCCCGAAGTGTGTGTGAGGGGCTGCGGGCAGGCGGCCCCCACTGTGAGCAGCCCACTTTAGGCGGCTAACGCCCCTTCATAATATTATCCCTGTTGAGTCCATAAAAGCCCCGTTTAGCGTTACAGCATTTGAGAGACTATTAAATTTTCAGGCCTTGGACCTCCAGGGAGGAGGCACGTTGCCCTGGGAGTTTCCCCGGCTCTTGGTTTCTGCAGCGTCAGAGGGGAGACCGACTGGGCCGAGGAGGAGGGCCAAGGCCTTGGAGAGGCTGCAGGGGCAGGGGAGAGGGTTGGGGGCCAGTCCAGGGCCCAAGATCTCTCTCTGTGTCCCCGTTGGTGGCTCTTAAAATTTTGAGGACTGTAGGAGTGGCCTTCACAGGAGTGGGGATGGGGGAGCAGGGAGTAGAAAGGGCTCTTCCCTGTGAGACGAGGAGGGTCGGGGGGCTCTGGGCCTCTGGGCCCTAACGAACAGCAGCACACTGTCTCCCATGATCTCTGAGGACAGCCCCATTCTCTGGCCTCCATGGCAGGTGTCTACCATGGGGGCTGTGGCAGCTGCTTCCCCTCCAGGCTTTCTTGCCACCCCAATTCTAGAGGATGGGGCTTTGGGGGGCACCCTCCCCACCTCTCCCGTGCCCCTTCGGGCCAGCTCTAAGAGAGCAGCCAAAGCCGAGGCAGGGGCCGCCTGGGCAGGTGGAGACGCCCTGTCTGGGAGAAGGTCTGTTTGACCCGGGCCCTGCCACGCAGATGTGTCACCTTGGGCCTGTGCTTTGGGCCTCACTTTCTTAGCTATTACCTGAGGGAGTTGGACTAGATAATCCCTAAATTTTCATCAATCTCGGAGTCTAATTTCGTTAGTTGGTGAGAGAAGGAGTGAATATTAGGTTCAAGTAAAAACGTGGCACATTTACCATATCGGCTAAGCTGTCTGGTGCTCACTCTGTACGGGGCATTTGACACACGTTCTCTCATCACAGCGACCCCCCGATGTAGTGATCTTCGTCCCCACTTTGCCGACGAGGAAATCGAGGTACAGGGAGATGACGTGCCCAGTGCAGGACTGACCGGCTCTAGGGCCTGTTGCTTTGCACCCTTCAGTCGGTTGCATGGCCCTGACCACCTGTTAACCTGTCGTGTGCCAGCATTGCGCAGGAGGACTCGGGTTACGCACGGTGGAAAAGGTACAGCCCGGTCCTCTAGCTGTTCTTAATACCGAGGTGCATGTTCTTGTCGTCTACCCCTCCGAGCCTCGCTTTTCTCCCCTGCACGTGGGGAATACCGGTGGTATCCGCCTCATTGGCTGCTCTGGGAGGAGTAATGGATACAGAGCACTCAGCACAGAGCTAGCCCAGGTGGAGGGCTCCTTACATGTTAGTCCCTGCTGTCGCTGTCACTGTCACCGCCATCCTCATCGATTACAAGATCCCTGCTTCAGCCAGCTCAGGAGGAAAGTCACCCCGAGAGACGCCATCCATGTAAGTAAGGGAGTCAGTACAGTGTGGTCTGGAGGGGAAAGGAGGCCAGTGTCACCAACCCTCCACCTGCCTCTCTCTTCCTAAGACCTGTGCTTTGGAGATGAGAGTGAAAACAGCACCTCCCATGTGTAGAGCACTCTCTTTAGCATTTCAATTCAATTCTGCAAATATTTACCGTGTGCTGACCACGTGAGGAGCCCTCACATCGATTACCTTCTCCTAATTGTCACCTCCTCCCCTTGGCCCCAGCACACACATCACTTGCACACCCCCATGCCCCTGCTGGCACACAAATGTGAGCGCAGGCACATACGCACACACATGCACAGGCACGCACACGGCCGCCACTTGCTCTCTCACTACTGGGCCTTCATATGTTTTGCTGTTAACTTGGGTGAGTCCGCCTGGAAGTCTAAGCCTCTAAGCAGGCTGGGACCTTGACTTCCTAAGTCGCCCTGCAGAGGCCTGTCTGCAAGGGCGGTTCTGACGGGTCCTAGAAAGGCCCTGAGCTGGGTGATTAGCACATGGGCTTGCGAGTTATCCAGCCCCAGCCCGAGTTCCTGCTCTGCCACACAGTAGCTCTGTGTCTCTGGACAAGTTACTGAAACTTTGCGTCTCAGCTTCTTTATCTGTGAAATGGGGATGATGAGAATAGCCACCTTAGAGAGTCACTGTAAGGACTGAACGGGACAATACATGTGGCACAGTGTCTGGTCTGCCACTGGTGAGGCGCTGATGGCGTTTACGGAGGATGTGTGGGACTGGTCTCCCGCAGGGACAATTCCCCATGCGATGACGTTTGAGCGTCACTGTGAGGGATCCCAGCTAAAATACGTTTTCCCTCATCAGTCCGTGATCAGTGTCACTGTCAGCCCTTTGTATTTGTTCCTTATTTAATTATCCTTGGAATTTGGTAGCTTTTCGTCTTCACGTGAATGCGTTCAGCAGATCCCTTATAATCTGACTGTAGTTAGGGGAAGGTTCTCCCACCCATTCTTCAGGAAATATTTATTGATCACTTCCTACGTGCTGGGGACCAAAGACACAAGGCTGAATGAGACGCGGAACCTGCTCCCCAGAACCCCCTGTCTAGAGGGGGACCCGTACTCGGGCCGCCAGTGAGAAGAGCAGTGATGAGGATGGGCCCAGGAGTTGAGGGGGCCCGGAAGGGGCTCTGGGAAGGCTCTAACTGCACATGGAGAGGACTGCGCCTGGGACGGTGACTTGGAGTGAGTGCTCGGGCTCCCCGGAGGAGGTGATGGGGGCTATAGGGTGGGGACATGGGGGTGGGTTTTGGTTTTACAGACAGGGCAACGCTGACGGAGGGTGCAGGGAGCAGGTGCCAAGGGCACGGCCATGTGGAGGACAAACTGTACTTACTCCGAGGTTTTCTGGAGGCTTCTGCTAACCTGCCTTTGTGGTTCCTCCACTGCCAGTGTTCTGTCCATCCTGGAATAGATCGCTGTGTCTGCTGCTAGGACCAGACAAAGTGGCTAGCTTTTCTTTAGGGGACTGGCTTATTGAAAAATCTGTCTCTCTTAAACCTGAGAATCATGTTCAGGCCTTGCCGGGCTATGGGAAAGGACAGATGGACATCAAATGATGTGCTTCCTCCCAGCTCACCTGGTGCACACTCTCACCTCAGAGTGAAACAGTGTCTCTCTCTTTCTGCCACGTGGATACTTTTGAGTAAATGCTCATGTGCTGTGACTGCCCTTGGGCCCCATTTGTGCCGCCCTCACCAGTTGGCCTGGCTTCTCCACCTGTGCTGTTGGGGCGATGTCCCTGCAGCCAACCGGGGTGGCATTACCTTTATTTCACTGAGGCTTGGAGAGGGAATGGGAGTCTGGGGTAAGTGGCAGAGCTGGGGCTTCATTCCAGGGTTTCTGCCTCCTTGCCCAGTTCCCCGCCTGCCCTCTGTTTAACACTGCGGTACCGCTCCTCAGCCCAGGACCTAAGGGAAGCTGCGATGCCAGAGAAGGCAGGGCCGGGCTTTACAGGAGGCTGAGTTCAGAACTCTACTCCGGGCCGTCCCCACTCTGGGTCACTTGCTTTCAAACCAGAACTTTGTTCTAGTTTGCCCCAGACTCTAACACTTGTTTTAAAAATAATATTCTTATCAATGTGTACTATCCATGTAGACATGTACATAAATCATAAGTATAGAGCTTGATGAATTTTCCCAAAGTAAACACACCCACGTGACCAATATTCAGATGAAGAAACAGAACATTTCTTAGCACCTTGCAATGTTGCGTCCTTTCCCCTGCTGGCCGCTGCCCACCCACTCCTCCCCAAAACCAGGATTCTAGCTTCTGACACCACAGATTTGTTTTGCCTTTCTTTGAGCTTCCTGTATGTATGAAAGTGTGTAAACTTTTTGAGTCCAACGTCTTTCACTGGCTATCATGTTTGTGAGAATCATTCACATTGTTACATGTAGGAATAGCACATTCTTTCTCATCGCTTTGCGGTAGTCAATCTGTTTCTGTATTCCACTGTTGTGTTTTCCAGATCGTGCTATTACGTACAATGTTGCTATGAACATTCGCATAGAATTATGGGTCACAGAGTATGCACTTGTTCGGTTTTAGCAGATAGTGCCAAACAATTCTCAGTAGCTGTTGAACCCATGTATGCTCCCACCTGCATGGCGTCGGAGCCCCATGTCCTCGTTGATGCTTGCTATTCTCTTTTTCTTTCAGCTGCTTTGCTGGATGTATGGTGGCGTTGCATCGTAGTTTTTTTTTTTTTTTTGTGAGACAGAGTCTCACTCTGTTGCCCCGGGCTAGAGTGAGTGCCCTGGCATCAGCCTAGCTCGCAGCAACCTCAAACTCCTGGGCTTAAGCGATCCTCCTGCCTTAGCCTCCCAAGTAGCTGGGACTACAGGCATGTGCCACCATGCCTGGCTAATTTTTTCTGTATATATATTTTTAGTTGTCCAGATCATGTCTTTCTATTTTTTTTAGTAGAGACGGGGTCTCGCTCTTGCTCAGGCTGGTCTAGAACTCCTGACCTTGAGCGATCCACCCGCCTGGGCCTCCCAGAGTGCTAAGATTACGGGCGTGAGCCACCGTGCCTGGCCTGCATTGTAGTTTTAATTTTTGCATTTCTCTGATGACTAATGAAATTAAATCCCTTTTCTTATGTTTATTAGCTATTTGGATGTCCTCTTTTTGTAACGTGCTCATTTAAGTTTTTGTCCATTTTTATTGCTTTTCTTTCTCTTATTGATTTGTAAGAATTCTGTCTATATTTCTGTATCTATCCACCTGTCTGTCTATCATCTATCTATCTTTCTTCTGGCTGTGAGTCCTTCGGTGGATATATATTTTACAAACATCTTTTCCTGTCCTGTGCCTGTCTTTTCACTCTCTTTAAGATGTCTTTTGATGAACAGAAGTTCTTAATTGTGATGTTAGTCAATTTGTCAATCTTTGCCCTTCATGGTTAAGTGCTTTTTGTGTTCCTTTTAAGAAAACTTCGCCAACCTCAAAGTCATGACGATTCTACAAACTTTCTTGTCCTGTTGTTCACATTTGGAGTTGATTGTTGTGTATGCTGTGAGGCATGGGCCAAGGTTCATTTTTAAAATACAGGCTGGCACCATCTTGACCTCTGACCCCATCCACTCCCAAGGGAAGACCTACTTTAATCAAGAAGGGCTTTTGTGTCCGAATGTGTCCTTTGGCAGCTAAGTTCAGGCACAGCCTTCTAGGCCTCAAAGTAGGGCCCAGGCTGAGCTCTCCGTGTGGGAGGTCCTGAAATGTGCGTGGCCCACCTACTGCAGGGAGGTGGCCTGGCAGATGAGGGAAATGGGTGCAGAGGAATGAGGGAAATGGGTGCGGAGGGATGAAGCACTGTCCCATCTTCCTGCTGGAAACTGAGCTCCTGTGACAGGATTTAAAGATGTCTGTGGAGGAGGCGGGGCGTGGTGGCTCAATCTGTAATCCTAGCACTCTGGGAGGCCGAGGCGGGAGGATCGCTTGAGCCCAGGAGTTTGAGGTTGCTGTGAGCTAGGCTGATGCCATGGCACTCTAGCCTGGGCAATAGAGCGAGACTCTATCTCAAAAAAAAAAAAATTATATATATACATTTAATTTTTTTAAAAAAAATACAGATGTCTGTGGAGTCATAACTCCAGTGTTCCAATTCAGAACCTTGGGACTGCCTGTTCTTCCCGCATTTATTCACTCAACAAATGTTTTCTTACTGTATTGTTCACTGGTCACTGATGATACAGCAGTAAACAAAACAGACAAGAAATCTCACCTTCAGGGGCCTCACATTCGGATGGAGGGAGATAGGCGATTAGAGCACGGGCAACCCTCAGAGATGTTGCGGGTTCGATTCCAGACCACCACAATAGAGTGAATATCGCGATAAAGCGACTATCACACTAATGCAAGTCACATAAATTTTTAGTTTCCCGGTGCATATACAAGTTATGTTTACACTGTGCTGCAGTCTATTACATGCTCAATAATATTGTGTCTAAAAAGCAATCTACATACCTTAATTTAAAAATACTTTATTGCTGAAAGAGCTAAGGGTCATCTGAGCCTTCAGCGAGCTGTAATCTTTTTGCTGGTGGAGGGTCTTGCCTTGATGATGACGGCTGCTGACTGATCAGGGAGGTGGCTGCTGCGGGTTGGGATGGCTGTGGCAATTCTTAAATTAAGAAAACCATGAAATTTGCCACACTGATCGACTCTTTCACAAAAGATTTCTCTGTAGCATGTGATGCTGTTTGACAGCATTTTATCCTCAGCAGATCTTCTTTCAAAGTTGGAGTCAGTCCTCTCAAACCCTGCTGCTGCTTTATCAACTACGTTTCTGTAATATTCTCAATCCTTTGTTGTCATTTCAACAGCGTTCACAGCATGTTCACCAGCGGTGGTTCCATCTCCAGAAACAACTTTCTTTGCTCATCCATAGGAAGCAACTCTTCATTCACTGAAGTTTTATTATGAGATTTCAGCAATTCGGTCACATCTTCAGGCTCCACTTTTAATTCTACTTCTCTTGCTATTTCCACCACATCTGCAGCTCCTTCTTCCACTGAAGTCTTGAACCTCTCAAGTTATAACGAGGGCTGGAATTAACCTCTGCCAAACTCCTATTAATGTTACTACTTTGACCTCCTTTCATGAATCATGAATGTCCTTTTTTTTTTGAGACAGAGTCTCACTGTGTTGCCCGGGCTAGAGTGCCGTGGCGTCATCCTAGCTCACAGCAACCTCAAACTCCTGGGCTCAAGCGATCCTTCTGCCTCAGCCTCCCGAGTAGCTGGGACTACATATATGTGCCACCATGTCCGGCTAATTTTTTCTATATATTTTTGGTTGTCTGATTAATTTCTTTGTATTTTTAGTAGAGACGGGGTCTCGCTCTTGCTCAGGCTGGTTTCGAACTCCTGAGGTCGAACAATCCACCCGCCTCGGGCCTCCCAGAGTGCTAGGATGACAGGCGTGAGCCACCGCGCCCGGCCATGAATGTTCTTAATGGCATCTAGACTGGTGAATCCTTTCCAGGAGGTTTTCAATTTATTTTGCCCAGATCCATCAGAGGAATCACTATCTATGGCAGCTATAGCCTTATGAAATATATTTCTTAAATAATAAAACTTGAAAGTCAAAATGACTCCTTGATCTATAGGCTACAGAATAGATGTTGTGTTAGCAGGCATGAACATTCATCTCCTTGCACATCTCCATCAGAGCTCTTGGGTGACCAGGTGCTTTGTCAATGAGCAATATTATTTTGAAAGGAATCTTGTTTTTCTGAGCAGTAGGTCTCAACAGTGGGCTTAAAATATTCAGTAAACTATGCTATCAACAGATGTGCTGTCATCCGGGCTTTGTTGTTCCATTTATAGAGCGCAGGCAGAGTAGATTTAGCATAATTCTTAAGGGCCCTGGGATTTTTGGAAAGGCAAATGATCATCGGCTTCAACTTAAAGTCGCCAGCTGTGTTAGCCCCTAACAAGAAAGTCAGCTTGTCCTTTGAAGCTTTGAGACCAGGCACTGACTCTTCCCCTCTAGCTATGAAAGTCTTAGATGGCATCTTCCAGCGGAAGGCTATTCATCTACCTTGAAAGTCTGTTGTTCAGTGTGGCCACCTTCATCAATGATCTTAGCTAGGTCTTCTGGATAACTTGCTACATGCAGCTTCTCCGTCAGCACTCGCTGCTTCACCTTGCACTTTTATGTTACGGAGACAGCTTCTTTCCTTCAACCTCATGAACCAACCTCTCCTAGCTTCAAACTTTTCTTTTGCAACTTCCTTGCCTCTCTGAGCCTTCATAGAATTGGAGAGAGTTTAGGCCTTGCTCTGAATTAGGTTTTGGCTTAAGGGAGTGTCGTGGCTGGTTTGATCTTCTGTCCAGAACACTAAAATTTCCTCCATATCAACAATGAGGCTGTTTAGCTTTCTTATCATTTGTGTGTTCGCTGGAGTAGCACTTTCAATTTCCTTTAAGAACTTTTCCTTTGCAGTCACAACCTGATTAACTAGCTGGCACAAGAGGCCTAGCTTTTGGCCTATCTCTGCTTTCAACATGTTTTCCTCACTAAGCTTAATCATTTCTAGTTTTTAATTTAAGTGAGAGGCCCATGCCTGTAGTCCCAGCTACTTGGGAGGCCAAGGTGGGAGGATTGCTTGAGCCCAGGAATTTGAGGCTGCAGTGAGCTATGATTGTGCCCCTGTACTCAAGCAAGATCCCATCTCTAAAAATAAATAAAAATAAATGCAGTGAGAGATGTGTGACTCTTCCTTTCACTTCAACACTTAGAGGCCAATTTAGGGTTATTAATTGGCCTAATTTCAGTATTTTTGTGTCTCAGGGAATAGGGAGGCCCAAGGAGGGGGAGAGAGATGGGGAAATGGCTAGTTGGTGGAGCAGTCAGAACACACACATTTATCGATTAAGTTTTCCATCTCATATGGGTGCGGTTCATGGTGCCCCAAAATGATTACAATAGTAACATCAAAGATCAGTGATCACAGATCACCATAACAGTTATAATAATAATGAAAAAGTTTGAAATATTGCGAGAACTACCAAAATATGACATGGAGGCATGAGGTGAACACATGCTGTTGGAAAAATGTCGCTGACGGACTTGCTCGATGCAGGTTTGCCACAAACATTTGATTTGTGAAAAACACAGTATCTGTGAAGTGCAACAAAGCAAAGCCCAATAAAATGAGGTATGCCTGTAGAAATAAGTAAAATGCATAAAGAAAAGTATGAAAGAAGTTGATAATTGCTATGGAGAAAAATAAAGCAGAAAAAAGGAATAGCAAGTGCCGGGTGGTTAATTTTAAGTTGGGTGGTCGGGGCAGGGAGGCATTATTGAGAAGACGACATTTGAGCAAAGACCTGTAGAGCCTTGCAGGTATCTCAGGGGAAGAGCATTCTAAGTATATAAGGAGCAGCAAATACAAAATCCCAGAGGCAGGGAAGGGTCGCACAGGTGACGGAGTTGCTGAGACGCCAAAGAGGTATTGGTGAAGCAACTTCGTGGAAGCCACTACTGCTCCTGGGCTAGAGAGACAAAAGGAAGAAGTGGTGTTTTGGGAACCCAGGGATGGGGGTCACCCAGCAGAAGCTGTGACCACAGTGGGCTTGTGGGCCAGGAGCTGGAGCCCTGGAGGAGATGGGCTGGAGACACTGCAAGGCGTAGGAATACAGTAAGTCACGAATTAGCAAATCACATGATCCCTCCATGGTTTACAACAACAAGCCCTTGGTCATACGACTTGCTTTGGCCAAGGGCATGTCAATGGCCAGAGCACAGGATTAAAAATGTTTGTGCTCTTTGGCTTGGTCTCTTGAGCTCCTGGGATTGCCACGGTGGCTCAAGGAGAATGTGGAGCAGTCTGTGAGCAAGAAGACAAAGGCTTGTTGTTGTGAACCATGGAGTGTTCATGTGATTTGCTGATTTGTGATTTGCTTTTCTCCTGCTCCTGCACCTCCTGTTGGCTAAATCTGGCCAGCAGCCAGCCGATGCCTACAGGAGCAGCCCCGAGATACGGAGCAGGGCAGGGGAGAGGAGAACTGGATTTGCAATGGACCTTCCAACAATGAGACACCTCTGCATACTCACTGGAATGGCTAAAATGAAAAAGAATGATCATACCAAATGTTGGCAAGACTAGGGAGAAACCGGAACTCTCTTACATTACTGACTGTGCGTAAGAGAGTAAAACCACTTTAGGAAATTGTTTGGAAGTTTCTAATAAAGTTGAATATACACCTAACCTATAACCCAACAATTCTACTCCTGAGGATATACCCAAAGAGAAGTGAGAACATATGAGGTCTGTCCGGAAAGTATCCAGCTGTCATTAATATAACGAGAACGGTTTTCACAACACGGATGTAACCTGGCAGCCAAAAAGAGTGGACTGGGATGCGCACGTGTGAATGGTGACAACTTTACTGTACGAGTCAGTGGGGCGCTAGATGCCGTTGAGCCGGCGTGTGTGTTGTGTGGCCGGGGCATTCAAAATGACTGGGTGAGTAGAGCAACGAATCCGCATCACAGTTGGCGTTAAGCTCGAACATTCCTCCGCGGAAACTATTCTGATGATTCAGAAGGCTTTCGGGGACGAGGCAATGAGTGCAGCACAGATAAAAGTGTGGTACAAATGCTTCGAAGATGGTTGAGAATCTGTAGAAAGTGATCCACGTTCTGGAAGGCCTGCAACAAGCAGAACACCTGAGCATGTTGAACATGTATAGATTAGGTTGAGACACGCTGGGAGAACTGTGTGAAGTCCCAAGGTGCCTACTTTGAAGGGGACTGAGGCGTCATTGTCCTAGGTACGATGTTTTTTATATCTTGTATCTTCTTCAATAAATGTCTCTATCTTTCATATTAATGGCTGGGTACTTTCCGGACAGACCTCGTAAGTCCATGAAAAGGCTTGTACTAGAGTGTTCATGGCAGCAATGTCAGGAAAGTCAAAAGACTGGAAACAACCCCAAACGTCCACGAATGGGAAAATGGATTAGAGTGTGGCAAATTCATACATCACAATAAAAATAATTACTGCTACATGCAATGCCGTGGGTACATCTCCAAGACATTATGTGGAGTGAAATAAGCCAGACACAAAAGAGAACATGTTGCGTGATTCCATTTATGTCAAGTACAAAGACGGGGAAAACTAACCTGTAGTGATAAGGGGTCCGAAAAATGTTTCCCTGGGGGAAGGAGGGCCGACTGGTAAGGGGAATGAGGGAAGCTTTCTGGAATTATGGGAATGTTTGCTGCCTCTGTGTGGTGTCCAAAACACAGATACATTTAACAAAACTCATCCAACTCTACACTTAAGATCTGTGCAGTTTTTTTTTAACTTATGGAAATTACACCTCAGTAAAGGAAGAAAAGGCAAAAACAAACCAAAAAGACTTAGAGCTCTGTCTCCACTTCCTCTGCTACCAGCCCAGCTCAGGCCTCCCGGCAGGGCAGGGACTGCTGTTTCGTCTCTCAGCTGTCAGCCATCTGCAGTGGCCGCCCCTGGCTCTCCCCGTCCTGCCCACCGCAGCAGAGCCATCTTTCTAGAGCAGCTGTTGGGGGGGAGCAAGGAGCTCTGGACTTGGAGCCCAAGGATCCCGGATTAAATCTCAGCTCCGTCTCTTTCCAGCTGTGTCACTGGGGTGAGCCACATGGCCTCTCTTCGTCTCCTCTCCTCATCTGAGAAACGGGATCACAACACCTCCTTGAGAGACTGTCGGAGGATGAAAATGGGATGGTGTCTGTGACAGGGCTTGAGAAACAGGAATCCAGCCACCGCGGGGTGCTGCTCATACCGCCCAACTACTTGGGAACCTTCCGTGGCTACTGCACAGCAGCTGAGGGAAGGTGCATGACTGGCCCCAATTCTTCACTCCCAGTAACAGGACTCTGCGTCCACACCCTCGCCACGTGGCTCTACTTTCCCGCCACACTGACCGTGGGCTTGGTCGTGAGACTTGCTTTGGCCACTGGCATGTCAATGGATGTGACTGGACCACAGGATTAAAAATGTTTGGGCTCCTGTGATTACCACGCTGGCTCAAGGACAATGTGGAGCAGCCTGAGCCCAACCCAAACCTGCGAGTGCAGAGACAAAGAATCGTTGTAAACCGTGGAGCGTTACACGTGATCTGCTGGGCAGCACCGCTGTGGCAATAGCTGACTAATACAGCCTCAAGGTCATCTCCAAGCAAGTCTCCATCCACCTACCTCTCCAGCCCCACTTACAAAAACTTGATTCCAGTCAAACCAGTCCATTCAACATCCCACAAAACCTGGCATTCTCCCACTTGCCTAACTTAATGTGCGGTTTGCCCTCCCTATCCTTCTCACTGAATGCCAAAGTGCTTCTGCCTTCACGCAGTCTATATCAGCCATACCTACGCTTCAAAAGGCAATCGAAGTACCACCTCCCCTTGGAAGCCTTCCTTGACTGCCCACCCCCTCCACCCCAGCGCAAGCTCTCTCTGCTGAGCTCTGGCAGCCCTGCAGGCCTCTGCCGCTCATGGGATGCTGGGCACACTCTGATCAGGATCACTTTTCACTTAATCTTTCCAAAAGCACAGCAATATCCTTCATCTGTCTGTGGTTTGGGAGTCTTCTGTTGAGCTTGGAATTGGTGCTTGGGAAATACCTGTTGAATGAAAGAATGAATGAACAAAAAAATAAATCAGTGATAGCTCCTGTGTAACTACTGCAGCACACCCAGCTTCCTTGAAATTGTAAATTGAGAGTCCAGCTTCAGGCTCTATCTAGAAGGCATGATTGGAATGGAGAAAGAGGCAGTGAACATTATCCACCCAGCAAGAGAGAGGACATATTCGCCTCAGGGGGTCACAGGGAAGAGAAGGGTGATAGCCCTGACTCTGTACTTATCCTTTCCCTGTCCCTATCCCATTCCTTTTCCCATCCCTATCTCTATCTCACGGAATGGCTATGATGACTTCCTGACTCTAAACTGACAACCACACAACTAGAATCGAGATTGTATCCTACTTATCTTGGTTTTCACCTTAGTGTGGGTGCCTGTGCTTTGCATACAGTAGGAGCTCCATGAACGTTTCACATCTGAAGGAATAATTTGCTTTTTAAAAGTCTGATTGGAAAATTATTTTATATTCAGCAGTTTGGGGTCTAGTCTCCCTGAGTTCAGAAACATTTAAAAACTCCAGCACCAACTATTTTGGGTTTAGGGTGATGATGGCAGAGACCAGCATCCTTTAGAAAGTTAAGGGGCCAGCTGGCAGATCTCTGCTATTTGAGGGGCCTTCTGAGTGGGCAAAGGGGCTTCCATTAGAAAGTTCCTCTTCAGAAATTCCCCCCACACTCACACATCCACCCAATGACAAAAACTCTGAGGTTAAAAAGCCTCTCTTTTAAAACTCAGATGCTCCTTTGAGCAGATGCTAACACCCAACCAAATGCTAAAGAACATGGTTGGGTGATGGTACGGGTGATAGGCAGACGGGAAGGGCCTTTGTTCAAGGTCAAGCATCCAGAGATAGACTGGTGGCAGAGTGGGAACTCAAATCCAGGTTCAGAGAAGGGCCAGAAAAGGGACAGTTAAAGGGGGTAGGTTTCAGGCAAATGTTTCTCATCCTGCACTTTTATCTAAGACCCTGGGATGTAGGTCCAGATGTAGAGGGGTGAATTAACGTGAGGCTCCCTGTAGAGTCCTACACTTGGC
This sequence comes from Indri indri, assembly GCA_004363605.1. NCBI lineage: Eukaryota > Metazoa > Chordata > Mammalia > Primates > Indriidae > Indri > Indri indri. The sequence continues at coordinate 43,440 of RJWJ010004685.1, forward strand.
TCCATAGTCCCTCGAGCAGTGGGAAGGAGTAGGTTCAGGTCATCTTAGGTAGGAGATACCTGTTTCCAAGGCTTGGCTCTGAATGCCCCTTGGGGGTGGGGGGGAGGCACCTGGAAGGGAGTCCAGGAGAGGAGTGCAGGGAGGTGGGGCCCGAGAAAGTCTAGTGATCACAGTGCCTCCATGCCATTCTGTGGGTGTAGGTGAGGCCCAGAGCCCCCGCACCTCAGGGCACAGAGCCAGGGGTCCGGGGCCAAGCCTTCAGCATGGGATGAAACTGGGCAGGGGCAAAGGAGGAGGAGGAGGCAAGTGAATTAAGGAGTCATCATTCCCAGGGAGTGAATCCAGGGCTCTGAGGGCCCACTCGAGCCCCACATCTTCAGGATTTATGGAGTTGCAATGCCTCCTCGGGGGCCCTGCCTCTTAACTCAAGTCGCAGGATTATTTATTCCTGCTAGTGTCAGCTGAGAGGGCTGAAATGAATGCCAGCTCGCCCAGAACACACAGGGTGGGGACAGGGCCAAAGTGCAGTGTGTCTCTACAGACAGACAGACAGGCACACACACACACACACACACACACACACACACGCACACGCACACACACACAGGCCAGAATTAGCCCATAACCCCATCCACCTCAGCCACAATACTAGTCTGCAAGCCCCAAGCTAGACCCAAGCGCCCAGTCCTGACAGCATCTAGGGAATTGCAGAGGTTATTTTAAGGTTGTTTCCACGTCCTTATCTCCCCCGCCTCCATCCAACAAACAGTCAGACAGAAAAACAAACAGGCCAGCAGAGGCCTGGGCTGTTCACACGCAGAGGCAGACCCCCTGTGCCCTTCCCCCACCCCGCACTCCTCCCAACCAGGCCGGCCCCGTGGCCTGGGTTCCTCTCATCAGAAGGGGATGACTCTGCTGGCCACTCTGAAAAGGTGTTTCCCCCAATTGCTTCTTTCTGCCCTGTTTTCTGAGCGTTTACTGGCAGGGCCTTGGATGGCATGGGATAGGGCACTTGCTGGCCAAGTGAGTCCCAGCACTTCTGGCCGAGCCCCCCATGCTGGCCATTCAGGTCTGAGGTTCCCAAGTGGACTGTTTGTTTTTGCTGCAGGGTAATTCGTGACCTCTGTATGAAACCCTCCAAAACACACTCAACTTTGCTTTCTGCAGAGAAGGAAGCGTTATAAATAGTAGGAAGCGCTAAAGCAGGATATAAGGGGTCTGCAAGGGGAGGGGCCTCTGTGTGGGCCAAGGCCTGTTTTGGGGTGTGTGTGTGTGTGTGTGTGTGTGTGTGTGTAGCTTGTAAAAAGAGAATTGTAAGACACTCAGCGATGTTTGCTGGGGGTTACCATAGGCCAGCATCATTCTAGGCACTGCTGAGTGACAGGTAAACCTGACAGCCCAGGCTGGCCCTGAGGAGCTTAAATTCTGGGTGGGGGAGAGAAGGAAGGCCTGGCGTGGCTGCAGCCTGGTGAGGAGGGGAGAGGTAAGTGAGACCGCGGGTGGAGAGGCAGAGCCCAGGGCACGGTGGGCCTCGTAGGCTCTTACCAGTTCAGATTTTAAGGTAACAGGATGGGAAGGGCAGGGGAGAGGGTCCGTCCCTACGCAGGGCCCAGAGTCCACAGTGTCACTGAGGGAGAGAGGGAGCACCTGAAACACACAGAGGCCTGCCAGGAGCTGGGGCTCTCTGTGAGGGAGGCACTGCCCCACTCACCGGGTGGGAGGCCGGTTCTCCCTGCCGGTTTCAACCGAGGGCTGGAAGGCAGCCTGCAGGCCTGGTGCAGGCCTCCCGCTCCTCCTCCCTCCTCCCCTCCTACTCTTCTCTATTCACCATTCCCCCTCCCCACTTCCTGCCTCCCCAGCGCACCCCCTGCTTCCCACTTTCTCTCCGCCCTCCCCATCTGGCCTTCCAGGTGCCAAGCAGCCTCTGCTTCCCCATCTGACTCAGGTCAGGGCCTCAAGAGGTCTAGATCTGGGCTTTGGGGCTCCTTGGACAGCCAACACAGCAAAGGCAGCCTAGGGCAAATCCAGACGTGACCCCAAACCTTATGGGCCAGCCAGAGGAGCCCTATCCCCCATCTGGCAGCCCCTGCACCTCTGCCTAGTCCCACCCCTGTCTATCTCTCCTTACCCCCCCACTTCAGGCTGCAGCTCCTCCCTTACGCCCAATGCGGACTGGACATTCTTGGGACAGACGTCTGAGTGGGACCCGTTAGACAATCAATCAATTGATCAACCAGCAAGACAGGGACAAAGCTCCAGTTGAGAAGATGTTCACTGACTTGGAGAATTTGTAGATGTTTAATCAAAATGGAAAAACTCTGCCCTGCTCTGGGAGAAAAAAAGTGTCCTTCCAGTAACAATTTTGTGGCTTTGATGTTTTTTCTGTGGGGAGGGGCAGGAGGCAGCCTCCTGCAGCTTGATCAGCTGGGGTAGGGGCTGGTGAATGAGTGGCAAGTTGGGGAGTCTCTGTCTGCCTCTGCTCCCTAACTCTCTTCTTCCAACCCAAATGGTGAGGGGAGGAAGAGGTGCCCGCCACAGGCTAGGCCTTAAGAGTTGGCAGCTTGGGCTCTGCCTGGCACCTCGCGGACCCCTGAGAGCCCTACCCCTCTTCTGCAACTCCCTGCCTCCGCCTCTCTCCTCCCTCCATTCTCTCAGCCTCCTCTCTAGCTTCCCGCCGCATCCGAGTGGGCTAGAGCGGGAGCGGGCAGCGAGGCGGTCGCAGTCCCCCGGGGCCCAGGAAGCCCAACACTGGCAGCGTCTGAAGGCAGAGCAGGGACTCAGGTGTCCCAGGACTCCACCTCGTGCCTTTCTTGGATCTACACCGGAGCCGACAACCCCCGCTCTCAAAGCTGGAGGCCGCACCTCAAAAAAACAGCTCCCGGAAAGCCCCGCGGGGTTTCCATCCGGCCCCTCCGCTTCGGCCGGCCCAGCTGCCCATTCATCCCGACCACGGCCCCGGCATCCAGGCCCTCCTTCCCTCTCCCCAGTCTCTCCTCTGCCCTCTCCTCCCCTTCCCCCGGCGCAGAAGCGCTCGGTTCGCGTTTTTTCCGACGGCCCCGCGATCTGGCCGAGTGACTAATTCTCAGGTTGAGCAACGAGAGGGCTCTGGCGCCCGGGAGACTGCGGGTCATTCCCCTCCGCGCTGCGCCCTGCCCGGGCCTTGAACTCCCCGGCCCCGCGCCGACCCCGCTCTCTCCCGCCGTCCCGCCCGGCTTCGCTCTCGCTCGCGGCGCCCAGCGCTCCTACACCAGCGGGGGGACACGCGGCCCAGCCCTGCCTGTCCCCGAGGACGCGGGCGGGAACCCCCCGAGTCTCCAGGGAAGCACAGGAAGGCATCTCCGTCTCCTCTTGCCAAGTTCGGGAAGGGAGCTTGCGGGGAGAGCGGCGCCCGAGAAGGAAGGATGCGTGAAACGCGTGGCCTTCTCGGCCGTCGGAGCGCGCCTGCGCTCACTGCAGGGTCGGGCGTGTTTGAGGAGTGCGGGCGGCATCTCCTGCAGCTGGGGGTGCCGAGACGCACTTACTCCAGAAACGCGCGCCAGGGCGCACACACCCTCCCCAGGCCGCCGCTCACTCTTGGGATCTCACTTTTCTTTCCCCCACCTGGCTCCTAATTTTGCCCTCTCCGCTGCGCTTTCTCCTGTGTCCTTCCCGCCTCCCCACCTCTCCCGCTGTCAGCGCCCGCCGCTTTGTCTGTCTGTCTGTCTCTCTGTCGCTTCTCTCGCTCTCCCTAGGGGTGTTTATTTGATTGTTTCTCGCGCTCCGCGGCAGGCTCTCCTGCCGTCAAACCCTGCCATCCCCGCTCTTCCTGTGTAATTTAAAGCTATAGTTAAATTATGACTTCTCCGGACCTGTTGTGGCACCTACGCCTAAGCCTAATTAAATGATCACATCCATTCTGAAGGCAGCTCTCTTTTCCCCTCCAACGTTAATTACAACATAAGAGGCTTTAATGGCCCGCCTCACCTCCAGCTCCTGGAAAGAAAGGTCAGGCGATTAATTTTCATCATTAATCTTTTCCCAATGTGGACACTGTGCTGTCACCCGAGCCTATTAAACCCCCTTTGTCCCCCCTTCCAGCCCCCCTCGCCCCTCACCCCCCCCTCCTTGAGTGACTGCAGAGAAGGAAAATATTTAAGAATCACTTTGTCTCTCTGCTCCCCCCCCCTTCCTGGAGACAGCTTCTCCTTGGGGGTCTTGGGGTGGGGTGGGGCACCAAGTTTGTTTCTCAGCTGCTTTAGATTGCACCTCTGAAAACTGCTCCTGTCTAAAATGTTATGAGTCCAGGAGTCAGGCTGGGGAGCAGAGAGGCCATGGCCGAGGCATTCCATCACTCCTGGCTGTGGGTGGAGGGAGGGAGAGATGGGGACGGGGCTGCCACTTGTCCATCCTCTGTGTAGATCCTTACAGAAAAAAACAATAAGGAATGTGTTAGCACCTTGAGTTTTAGATTTAGGAGAGATCATTTTCTTCTGCAGTGAGGTCAGATCCCATCACCTCCCACTGTTCCTTTATTCCTTCCTCCCTTGCCCGGCCACTTCAGCCCCATTACATGGGGGATAATGTAGATTTCTGCAGTTGTGGAGGGCTGGGCAACAGCAACGTCCTCTGGGGAAGCCAAGTCCAGACCCATGTCCTAGGGACTGGGTGTCTTCCAGCGTTGATGGTGGCCCTGGGCTCAGAGTGAGGAGGGGCCGGCAGGGAGCAGCAGCAGAGTGGGCTGGCAGGGAGAAAAGGCCTGACTTCCAGGGCTGAGGGCGGCAGGTGGGGACTGGCAGATTAAGGGGGGCCTGAGACTGGGGGCCGGCATTCTGAATTCTAGCAGCAAGCCAAAAAGAGGAAAAAGGAGGAGTGCGAGTAGGCTCTCTGTGGACAGCTTTTATTCCAATCCCAGAATTTATTTGATTTAAAATTGTAATCCAGAAGAGAGTCCCGGGGAAATGGAGGGACATGAGGCTTGGCCAGGAGGTGCTTAGACCTGGCAGGGGAATGAGGGGAACAGGTGGGAGATTCCAAAGACAGAGGGTAGTTCCAGCCTGTCCCTGCTGTCTGTGGGCCTAGCCCTGTCCCCAGGGGCCAGGCCAGGAGGGGTGATGATTAGAAAGTGACAGAACTAGGGGTGGTGTGGGGGTTACATGGAGGGTGGGAGCCCATGCAGATAGGCGATACTCCTCACCAGCTCACAGCCGGAACATGCATGCTATGCCCTGCTTCCTGCAGTGCCTCTGGGCACCTTCATACCACCTGTCCAAGGAGACCAAGCCATACACACTCTCCATAGCTGAGAAGATTCATGAATCCCCTGGAGTGGCCCTGCTTGGAACACAGACCCAACATCCCAAGGGAAACTGGTTTAGCCATCTCCCAAACCCCAGAAACCCAGGGCTGCAGTGATTTCTGGAACATCTGGCCCTAGGTAGAAAGAAGCTCAGTAGGAGGCCAAATGTCACTGGGACCCTGAGACACCCCCCTTTCCCAGCCAGGAGGGAAGGGCAGCTTGGCTACAGCATTTACTGACCCACTATGCCCAATGACAGAGTTGGAGAGGCCCGCTGGGAAATCCAACCAAACTTGTGAAAGGCTTTCCAGTTCTGGACTGGGGGGTTGTGGGGGAAGTGAGGAATCCAGTTTGGAAAGGGACTTGGAAGACCCCATCAGTGACCTGAATTGTCTTGTGCCTGGCCAGGCTGGTTATGTCCAAATCACTGGCTTTTAGAAAGAAGAAGCTTCTAGGAAACCCAAGGAGAGTTGGCCAGGACCCAGGAGCCTTAGATTCCTCTGGCAGAGGCCTGCTTTCTAGGAAAGTGTCCCCTGTCCCCTCCAACTACCCAAAGCCAGGCTCCTGCTGGCATCTGCCACAAGGTGGGCATCTGTATCTTCCTGTGGCCCAGGAGCAAACCTCCCCATCTGTAGTCGGCCCCTCCCGACGCCCCCCCAACTCCACCCCAAGGACATTGGGGACATCACGTCCACAGAGCCCTGCACGGCCGGATAATAATAATTAATAACCATTAGGAACAATAAGGAGAAGACCAGTGCCCAGTCAGCCCAATGTGCAGCCTCGGCTTTTTTCTTTCTTCCTTTTTTTTTTTTTTTTCAGTTTAATGAAAACAATGATTTGACTTTGAAGAAAGTGACTTTTTTAAAGTGAAAGCTGGATTGAGCTCCTCGTCCGCCCCCTCCCCCACAGGCTGCCCCCCTTCCCTTCCGAGCTCCTCCTCCCATCTTGCCCCCCCATTTTTCTCTCTCCCTTTTTTCTTTTTCTTTTAATACTCTGCGTTCTATCATGCAAATCCCCTTTCAAATTATGAGAGTATTAGAGCCATCAACGGTAATGTCACCGCCACAAAATGAGAGTGGGGACTTAAGCACCTAACGAACAATGAAATGTGCGAGCCCTGGGACAGGACAATTAAGAACTGGGCTTAGCCAGCCAGGGAAATTTATTGCTATCAAATCCATATTTCTATTTTCCCCCTGAACAGTAACCTATTTGAATATGATTAAAGGGTTTCATTACGGCAGAGAGAAAGGCCCGTGTCCTGCGGTTCCTTGTGAGCTCACAAACACAGGCTTGGAGCTGGGTGCCCCTGTGAGGATATGGGTGGTGGGCAGTGGGGAAGGGAAGGTCGTGGAGGACCCAGGGGTCCAGAAATTGAACATGGTGGGGGCTGGATCCCTGTGTAGGTGGGTCTGGTGGAGGAACTGGTTGGCTAGAAATGGGATCTGAGAGTCTCTGGTTCTCTGACTCTTTGCAGAAAGTGCCAGAAGGTTCATTAGCAGATGGGGAGACCGAGGGACTAGAGGTTGAGCAACTTGGTGAAGGACACTCAAATTAGTGAGCGTGGTAGGTCAGGATTGGATCCAAATTCAATGCTACTTTCTCCCCCCCTCCCCTCCCCTCCCCTCCCCTCCCTCTCTTCCTCTTCCCTCCCTTCCTCCCTTTCCCCTTCCTCCTCCTCTCCCTCTCCTTTCGCTCCTTCCCTCCTTTTTTCCTTCACACTTTGTGCCCCCCCAAAGTGCTACAGACATCCACTAGAAATGAGAGAAGCCACCCCTGCCAGTGGAAGTGTACAATCTGGCTGAGGAAGTGAGCTGTAGACAGAGGGGGCTGAGAATAGTTGGAGATGGTGGCAGCTGAATGTCAAGACAGGTGGTGCCACTGCAGAGTCCTGCAGGGGCTCCAGACGGGTTGTGAGGGGCCAGGGTGGGCTGGTGAAGCTGCAGAAGGCTCTGCTGTAACACAAACGGATAGCAAAGCTTCCTTCCTCTGAAGTCTGCACATTGTCACTCTGCTCGGTGGCAGAGCCTTAACGAGATCCACCGTTACCCCTTCCGGCTTTGTCAGCCGCACCTAAACCAATAATGGTCACGATCATGACACCAATAAAAATCCTACTCCTGTACATTTGTGTACCCTTTTAGTTCATAAAGTTCTTTCACGCTCCTGTCCTCAAATCCTCCAAACAACGCTCTAAAGTGTGGCAGGGCTGATGCGTGAGATTCAGAGAGGTTAAATAACTCATCCAAAGTCACACAGGTAGTAAATGACAGAGCTGGCATTTGAACCCAGGTCACACACATGTGATTTCTGGCAGGGCTTGCAGGACTCACATACATTGGCCGCGCAAGCTGCTCCCTCCCTCCACTGGGGCAGCTCCCTTCTGGCTGGAGGCCCTGAAGAGAAGAGTGGCCTTGCCAGACACACGGGCTGCACCAGGCTGGGCAGCGGGTGGGTGGCAGACAGCGCGGAAGAGCACCCTCTCGGGCAGGGCACACTCATATATGATGGGGAAGATTAAGTGCCAAACGAACGGTGTGGTACTGAGCTGGAGGAGGCCGAGATCATGCAGGGATGATTCCGAAGTATGGGCCGAGACAGCAGGATTGGAGGCAGGCAGAGCCCTTGCTCTCCAAATGGGCCCTGGGTATGAGGGAGCCGAGAGCCGGGAGAGAGACCTGGGAAGGGGTGGCCAGCTGGGTTTGAGGATCGGAGAAGGGCCTGGCTGGATGGTGGCGTGACTAGAGTGAGGGAAGGGAGGGCAGGGTTTGAGGTCAAGGCTGACATGCTGCTCCGCTCCTCCAGCCTTCCCTGTCTTATCCTCTGATGCTTCCCCTTCTCCCTTCCTGGGACACCCCCCAGTTTCATACCCAGAGCTCCCAGAGACTGCACTGTTGCTCCCTGGGAAGCCGGGTGACACAGCACCACTAATGCTAGGATCTGTCCTGAGTCATCAGGGGCCCACTCTCCGCCTAGAACATATGTGGGCCTAGTGCTCTTGAAACTTGGACATCACCAGGGCAGGGAGGGTGGCACATGAGGGGTTGGTCGAGGGTGGGAGAAGATCCCTTCTGATACCTTGCAGTGACCTTCCCAGGTCTCCTTCCCCTCTTCCCCCTACTGCCCCCACTGCGTCCGTTATAGTCTCCAGAGTCCACTCCTTCTTTCATTCACTCTTTCATTAGTCCTGCCTCCATCTGTCCAATGGAGCATTCACCAAGCACCCTCTGGGGTTTAAAGATGTTTTACACTGCATTCTTGTTTGCAAGGAGCTCATCACCTAGGGGCAAATGGGTATGCACACAGCAAAGAATAATGACCACAGGAGTGAGGCACAGATTCCAACTGGGCACAACCACCCTCTAAGGTGGGCAGGACAGATTTTGTTCCCAGAGGTGAGCAAACTGAGGGTCAGAGAGTTCAACTGAATAACCCAAGGTGATGGTGAGTGTGAGAAACCAAAATCTATCTATCCGACAGGAGATTTGGTCTCTTCTGTCCCTACCTACTTGCTCTCAGTTCTTCCTTCCCTAAAATCATCTAGTCTCATATGCAGTCCTGGCCTCTGTTCATCTGCCCACCCAGGAGTGTTGGTTAAAATAATAAGCCCATGTATGGACCAACAAGAACGGGTGCTGGTCAGAACAATGGAGCAGGGTCCTGAGCCCCCTGCTGGCTGGGGTGCATCATGGGGAGGGCCAGCTAGTCCCAGGGTGTAACTAAGATGGTAGGAGGTTAGCCTTAGACTGGCTAGGGACAGTAACTATTAACCAGTATGGAAATTTTCACAACCAGTCTAGGCACAGTAGTATATACCACCTAGCTCCAGTGGTACATTCGTCCATCCTCCATCCATCCACTCATCCGTCCCTCTGCTCATTCCCCACCGAAACCCATCCATGCATAACCCAGCTCCCCACCCAGCCCTAGCACGCTAGTACGCACTGAACGCTGCAGGGAGCATCTCTGAAGTAGACGACAAGCTTCCTTCTCTCGGGGAGCTTACTTGGAGTTGGGGAGCCAGGATAGACCCATTCAAATGTTCAACAACAGCCCAAGAGATGTCTCAGAGCAGCACCGTGGGGGATGCCTAGTGCTTGGTACATGCCTAAAGGGCTCAGAGCTGTCAAAGATCTTGATCGTGTGTGTGTGTGTACGTGTGTCTGGGGTATGGGCAGGGAGGCTGCCAGGGTGCGACAAGCCTTTGAGTTGGAGCTTTGAACAAATGGGGGCAAGTCTCCCAGCTTCTGCTTGGCCCAGCCTTCTGAGGTGTCACATGCTCCTTCTCCATCCCGTGTCCAGGTCTGAGTATTAGCTTGCTGTCAGTCTGCCTACACTCAGCCTCAGACACCAGAGAGCAGGGACCTGGAGACACCGCTTGCCTCCATCCCAGCCTGTCTCGGGCAGGCACATTGCCTCCTGCAGGGAAGGAGTCGGCCTGCTGCTGGGCTCCCAGCTCTCCCCCTCTTGCTTTTCTCTCCCTCTCTTTCCTTCCTGGGGCTGTCAGTTTAATGGACAGGTGTTTAATTCCAGCCTGTCAGGAGCCTGGAAATGCCAGCATCGCTGCACATTAGTTTGTGGAGTTTGCTCGTAAAAAGCGGTGGGAAGCTGAACTCTGCTATCTGCAGCTCAGTCCTCTCTCTCTTTGTCTCCATCTCATCGGGCAGATGTGCTTGCACCTCTCTTGCTGATGTTTTCCACTGGGGCACAGGAGCTCAGGGAGCCTGGCAGAGGAGGCAAAGAGCCTTTGCAAGTGCCTCCAAGGGAGGATGGGTTCCCAAGTGCTGAGTGTCACCACTTATATCCCTGGTATGGGCTGGGCCTGCTTTTTCACTATTAAAGTCATGGAATGGCTAAAGCATACCATTCTTGCAGCCCCGGAGCAGAGAGGCAGATGTCAGCTTCTCCAACCAGCACAAGCTGGGGCTTCTCATTGTACCTGCTGTGCTTGGGCATAAGCCAGGAATTGCATACTCACCTCCGGCCTGGGAAATACGTGGAGGCAGCCCTGGGAATCTGCCCATAGAGCTCTGGCAGCTTGGATATGGGAGTTAGAGCATGGTCCACAGTTCACAGTGTAATGCCACCCCCAGAAGCACCTGGTTCCTCTATGAGTCTTTGGGAAAAAGTCTCAGGGCTAGGGGCCAAAGGTCAGAAAGGAGGACCTGTCTTTGGGGGTTAGGGATAAAGATTGAGGAATTGGGTCAGAAGTAGGGGCATCTGGGGCATATCAGCCATGGCCAGAGAACAGAGTTGGATAGCTCAGCTCAAGCAATGAAGTCACTTGAGTGGCATCCCAGAGGGGCATTGGGCTTACCCTGGCACATGGCTTCCCTCCAATTGCTTTCCTGCCTACCCATGCCCACTTCCCTCCTGCTCGCTTATCTATTTCTTTTTGCTTTGACACCTCCTACCTGTCCCCCTCAGACCTCCACCCACCCACATACCCCAACGAGGCATCACGCTTCCTAACGAAACGGAACCACTGCCAGATGAAATATATTACTATTAAATACTTAATTCTTCTAGTGAGCAGAGAGCAGGCAGTATGAATACGATTATTAAAGAAAATTACTTTGGCTGATCAGATATTTCTGCATACTAATTTCTGACCCCTCTTCCCTCACTCCCGCTTCTCATCCCTTAGAGACCAGGACAGATAAAATTCCATCACAAATAGCTGATTACCGAGGCTTGCATTAAAAATCACATTTCCCTCTGTCTCTCTGTCTCTGTCTCTGTCTCTTTCTCTCCTTTTCTATGCCGATGTCCTTGCTTGGAGGGGCTGCCCCTAGATAACAGCTACCACTGGACAACATCTTCCCTCCTTCTTCTCCCCTCCCTCCACATTTTCTCTGTTATCAGCAGATGCATTATTCCAAGCAGTTCCCTAAATGGGCACAAGATCGTGCAAGCTCAAGGGCCCCTGCTCTAGCTCATTAAGCCTCTCATCACAACCTCTTGCTGTAGTGTTCTGTGCTTAAGGGCATGGGTGGGCTGCCCACCTACCAAGATGGCTGGCTTTGCACAGAGAGGGCTGTCAGCCTCTTAAGAGAGGAACAGGAAGTGGGATCAGAAGCCCCACCCCAAAGGGGAGGGACTGCCTGTCAGGAGCTTTCTGATTGGCCAAACTTTAGACCTTTTTGTAAACATCTGGGGAAATACAGAGTGAGGGAATTTGTTTATTCACCCATTAAAGTCAGCAAACATTTTTGTATCTATAGATGCATATATGTATCTCCAATGTCTAACTCAAAATTACACTTAAACTTTCTATGCCTTGGTTCTCTCATCTGCAAAATGGGCATAATAGTGCCTACTTTATATGATTGTTGTGAGGATTAATGAGTTAATATACAAAAGCACTTAGAACACTGCCTGGCATTTAATAAGTACCATGTAAGGGTTAGCTATCATAAATATTATTGTTACTATTGTTGCTATTGCCATACATAATTTTAAAAAGGTACTCTCCACCTGCTCATAAATGACTCCTCCCAATAATTCCCCACTCAGAGAATTTCCCTAGGCTTTTTTCCTAGGTTCTCTCTTGGCATAACAAGTTTCTCAGTGCCTCACAGATCCTTTTCTCAATGACCCTTCCACCCCACTCCGAGCCCCCACCCCGGTTCAGGCCACTGGCACCACAGCAGCTACCAAGGTTCTGACAATTGGGAGCAGGGAGGAGAGCGTGCTAAAAATACACCCATTCCTCACAATCCCATAAGCCTTCAATTTACCTGCTTTTATAAAAAGATGCTTCCTTAGGTGTCACCAGTGGAAGGTGTAATTACAGCCTGGGAATGTTAATTCCCTTGCTCCTGATACGTGGATCACTGCTCTGCGGGGCTCCTGTCCTCAGATTCGAGGGAGGGGACATGGGCAGGTGGCTGGGAGGGAGTCAGAGTGGGAGAAAATGCTAGGCCTGGAGGCTTGCGGGGACATGCCCTTAACTCAGAGCTGGGACCAGTGCAGGAGGTGCCCTTGCATACTCGGCTACCCACAGGAATGCCCTGGGTGGCTGGGGCCAGAGAAGGTGGACGATGGGACGGAGACTTTGACAGTGTGTGGGAAAGCGGGACTGTAAGGCATCTGTTTCAGTTCAATAAACCCGAGCTTCATCATCGCCGCCCCGCGGAGCTCACTTTCCTCATCTTTCTTTTCTTCTTTTTTCTTTTTGAAACAGGGTCTCACTCTGTTGCCCTGGCATGAGGGCAGTAGTGTGATCACAGCTCACTGCAACCTCAAACTCCTGGGCAAACAATTCTCCTGCCTCAGCCTCCCAGGTAGCTGTGACTACAGGTGTGTGTCACTATGCCTGGCTATTTTTTTTTCTATTTTTTGTAGAGATGGGGTCTTATGATGTTGCTTAGGCTGGTCTTGAACTCCTGATCTCAAGCAACCCTCCCACCTTGGCCTCCCAAAGTGGTAGGATTACAAGCGTGAGCCACCATGGCGAGCCACTTTCCTCATCTTTCAAATGGGCTGGTGGCACTCCTTTCCTCTCCAGGTAACAGTGAAGTGACACACCTTTGGGAATTCAGGGAGCCCCTCACAGGTAACATAGGCAGTCGTTCCTAATGCATTCTTCCAGTGGGCCTGAGTGTTTTCTTTGGGGCAGGTACTGGGTCAGGATGGCAGAGATCACATTGCAGAGAGGGAAAAGAAGTTTAAAACAGTCACAGGAGGGTGTGGCCTGGGCTATCACATAAGTAAGCAAAGGGTGTTCCAGGGATCAGGGCAGAGAACCCTCACCCAGACAAAGGGGGTCATTATTGAGCTTTGAAAGACAAGCAGGATGTGGCCTGCTGGTCTCCCTGCTCCCACCCTTCCCCCTTCAGTCTATTGCTAGCACAACAGCCAGAGGAATCCTCCTAAAACCCAAGAGAGATCATACCATTCTCTGCTCAGCAGCCTCCAATGGTTCCCCATGTCATTCAAAATCATCATAGCAGCCTCAAGGCCCTACCCGTCCCCCTTCCCTGCTGTAGCAGCCCTACTGTTGTATATGCAATTGTCCCTTAGTATCTGCGAGGATTGGCTCCAGGACCGTCCTTGGATATCAAAATCTGCTCAAGTTCCTCATGTAAAATGGTGTAGTATTTGCGTATAACTTATACACATCCTCCTGTATACTTTAAACCATCTCTAGATTGCTTATAATACCTAATACAATGTGAATGCTATGTAAATAGTTGTTATACTGTGTTTTTTAGGACAATGACAGGAAAAAGTCTGTACATGTTTGGTATAGACACAAGCATTGGGGGCATAACTACCTTTTCAAACCGCAGTTGGTTGCATCCGCGGATGCAGACTCATGGATACGGAGGACCAGCTGTATTTTATGTCTTTGTGTGGTTTTAGTGTATAGCCCTCGCTAGGATATAAGCGCCATGAGGACAAGGATCTTTGTCTGTTTCATTCCCTGTTTTGTTCCCAGGGCTCAGAAAGTACAGTGCCAGGCATGTAGTGAGTGCTCGTTAAGTGTTTGTGAACAAGTGTGACTCTTCGGGAAGGATTTCCAAGCAGAGGGAATGCAGAGCACAGGGGCGGGGGAGGGCCCCGCGCATTTGGGAAACTTTCGTTCTGTATGCCTGGTGTGTAGAATGCCTGTGGAAAAGAGGAAGAGGGTGAGCCCAAGGTCAGCATGACATTTTTCTATGGAAAAAACAAAAACGAGGGTGGCGATGTGTTTAGATTTGTGTTTCTGGAAGATTCTTGCAGGCTGGTGGGGAGTAGATTAGAGCTGAGCCAAGCTGGAGGCAGGAAGACCAGAAAGGAGGCTGCTTAGACATGCAGGAGAGAGAGGATGAGGCCTCTGCCCAAAGCAGGGCTGCTGTGGATGGAGAGGAGTTCCTGGGAGAGGCACAGGGGGCCTGTAGTAAGCAGGAAGCTGGCAGCCCTCCTCCCCTTTCTCCAAAACAGGTCTTCCTGCTCCCCGGCATGCCCCCCAGCCCCAGCCAGGCTGCCTCCCTTCATGGCTGGACTCGGCGCCTGTCTCTGGCTCTGATCCCTCTGTATCACAGAGATGTCCTCTGAATGATGACGGAGTTCCTCGTCAGCCACTCTTGTCCCCAGCTGTCATGGAAACATTTCATGAAGTCTTTCTTGAGAGTAGGGACTGGGCATATTTATGGTAAGCCTGGTAGAATCGCACAGTGGTTTACAGGCTGGGACCTTTGCCTTGGTGGGTCTTAGATTTAAATTCTGAATCTCCCACCTAGTAGCTAATCGACTTTAAGTTACTTCCCTATCTGTAAATGGGAATACAAATAATACCACCTACAGGGTTGTTCAGTGTTAACTGAGCTAACGCCTGCGATGCGTACCGGCGAGGTGGAAAGTACGCACACGCTCACGGCCCCCGTGTCTCCCCTGCATCGCACTTCCACACCTGGGAGCAGTGAACTCACTGCATTGTGGCGGCTGTCTGCCGGCCCCACTGGACAGTAAGCGCCCTGAGGACAGGAGCCAGCGTGGCCTAGCACGATTCCTCAACATAGTCACAGCTGTTAAACGTGCTGAGTGAGTGGATCGTTGTGTTTTTACACTTTGAACACATTGAATTCAACTTAAACTAAGCTGCTAAGGAAGAGAGAATCATAATGAAGCCAGATTGACCATGGGTGTTCTTAGGAACCCAGAGCCTGTGGGAGCTCAGACAGAGTGGGCCTCCTTTGGAGACAGCGGGCAGGGCCACCGGGAAGAGGCAGGGTGGGCAGCTCTGTTCTGTCACACCCTTTCCTAGCAGGGACACGCGGAGGTCTGCGCCTCATACCCTCAGCCTGGGCCCAGCGCAGGGCAGGGTGGGTGCAGCCTGCAGGGGGCCCTGGCCGAGGGCAGAGCGAGTGGCTGCCTTGCCCCAGCCTCGCTGTGGATGCAGGATGCTGGGATCAGAGGCAGGGGCGGGGCCCAGCCTGCCCGACCCTCCGGGGAGCTGGCAGCCTGAGATGCTGCAGAGCCCTGGTCCCAAGGCTGTATACACACAGGGCCGGGAATGTTTATTTTTCCTTATTGACTTTCTCCAAATAAACCCCTGCCCAGCAGAAAGGGGCTCCCAGCAGCAGCTGTTTACCCAGTGTTTGCGATAAAGAAGCTTCTCCATAGCAACAGGTGCCAATGTGCAGCTCTCCCGGAACATGGCAGGGCCTCTCGGCAGGGCCGTGTTTGCTCAGAGGGAAAGAAAAGAGCAGGGAGGACAGAAGGAAGGAAGAAAGGAAGGAAGGAAGGAAGGAAGGAAGGAAGGAAGGAAGGAAGGCAGGCCAGGAGACTGGGGGCTTGGAAGTGAAGAGAAGGCGAGACAAGGGAGGAAGCCCCGGAGGAGTTTGGAGGTTTCTGTCCCCAGGGAGGCTTCTGCAGAGCAGTTCCCTGGGCCCAGAGGAGGCAAAGCCATCAGGTGATATGCAACGCGTGTGCCCTGCTGGGCCGACTGAGGAGCACCCTGCACAGGAGCCAGCGGGCACCCGCTCAGTGTGGGCTTGTCCGGCCTGGTCAGAGTGTGAGCCTAAGTGGTTGTCTGTTTCAGTTACTGTATGTCCCCTTCTGCCCTGGGAAGCGGGTATTAGTTTCCTAAGGCTGCTATAGGGTCACACAGACTTGGTGTCTTAAAACAACAGTAACTTATTGTGTCAACCTAAAATGAGTGCCAGAGAGACCAACTCTCCAAAGCAGAGAGTTTATTCAGGAACAGCCAGGGACCACAATCTGGGATGCTCCTGCTAGGACAGATCACAGGCCCATCCAGGGTGGGCAGGGCAAGCAGAGAGCTTTTAAAGACAAAAAGGAGAATTCTTTGTAAGCTGCTTTGAAACAAAGACCCTTGGTTACAGGGGTTTGACTAGCAGTTGTCATTAGCTTGCAGGTGCAGGCAGCCATTGTTAGGCCAGTGTCCTTGGGCAAGTGGCTTATCTGGAATACCATTAAGGAATGCCTTGCATAGTTCTGTAAGTGCCCCTCCTTCATGGCCTCCAGGCTCCATTTTCTTCGGGTCTGACAGGAGTGACTCCATTTTGATATCGACAACTTTCACAATCCTCCACAGTTCTGAGGCCAGAAGTCGGACATCAAGGTGTTGGCAAAGGTTGGTCCCGCCTGAAGGCTCTGAGGGAGACTATGCCTCTGTTTCTAGTTTGTGGTGGCTGTGGCAATCCCTGGTGTGTTCCTCACTCTAAGCCCTGCTCCCGTTGTCACGCAGCATTTTCCCTGTGTGTCTCTGCGGCTACATTTCTCTCTCATAAGAACACAAGTAATCCAGTCCGACCTCATTTTGACTTTATTACATCTGCAAAGCCCCTGTTTCCAAATAAGGTCACATACACAGGTACCGGGGGTTAGGACTTGAAGACATCTTTTTGGAGGACACAACTGTCCCTGCTACCAGGGGTGTCGGCATGAGGCCAGGACGGCTGTCAGCAAGGCGGGGGAGATGCACCTGCACGCGAGACTCTGAGAAAGCAGCCGGCTCCTTCCTGCTCTTGCCATACCTTCTCCTGCGAAAGGCAGGCGGTGGGTCTGGGCTGGTGAAGGGACCTCCCCCAAATCTGGGTGAAGTCCTCAGGCAGCAGGGAGAGGAGGAGGACTTGAGGCGCAAGGGGCAAGAGTGAGGGTGACTCAGGAGCCCAGCGTCTGTGTTCATGTCTTATGTTGTGTGACCTTGGACAAGGTACTTTCTCCCTCAGCGCCTCTGTTTCCTCGCCTGCACCAACAGTACCCCCCTCGCAGAGCTGTCAGAACGGCAGGGCACTTAGAACGATCCTGGCGCACAGCAGGCACTACCCAAGCACGGGCTGTTCCTACCATTTTCCACAAGCCTTGGTTTTTCCACCAAGAGTGCACGCAAACCCTCTTAGGAATGCCACCCAGGTGCTGCCCACTGCTGCAGAGAGCAGCCTCTGTTCCAGAAGTGGATGCAGTGACCCAGGCACCAAGGGGAGCATGACTTGATGTGGGCCCCGGCCTGGCGGAGTCTGTCCCAGAGGCCCTTTGTGGGCAGGGCACCAGCAGGGCACCCCTGCCTCGGGAGGCAGGCAGACCACACGCCACCTCCCGCTCACCGAGTGGGCTCGCCCCGGGGACTCAGTGGGGACAACAATTCGGCAGCTGTGTGTGAAGGGAGTCAGCGACCAGGTCGAAAGCACACAGGTATACACACATGTACACCTGTACAACACAGATACACACACCCCTGACAGACACATAACTCACAGACACGCAGACACCCCCTCCCCCCAGACATCCTCCCACAGACAGGCGCAGATACCGCCTTCGGCCTCATGGAAAGCCACCTCCAATCCCATGGGCACCAAGGGGCCACACAGCACACTGAAACCCAAATTTACTTGTTCGCGCTCAAATCTTTCTTGATTACCTACTATGGGCTAGGCACCGTTCTAGTCCCTGGAGAAATGGCAGGAAGCAAAACCATGAAGAGTTCATTTTCTTCAGGGAGAAAGACAGAAAGAAAAATGAATAAACAAATTATATTGTGTATTAGAAGGGAGTTAGTGCTGTGGAGAAAAATGAAGGAGGAAAAGGGAGAGTGGGGAGGCTGCGATTTCACAGGCATCCTGCGCGCCTTCCTCCCCTGCTGCGGCCAGGGTGCGAGAGGGAGGCCTGCAGGCCCCAGTCCCAGCCACTCCCCTGAGGTGGGGTGGGCTGGGGACAGCGCCGTGGTCGGACATTTGCCCAGCTTCTCCTGGCCCGGCTCCTGCGGCCTCCGTCAGGGACCCAGCAGCTGGTGTCCCCGCGGCAGGGTGGGTGGGCACTCCCCAGAGATCCGCTGCTCTCTAACTGCAGTGTGTCATCCTCCTCATTACTATTCTAATCCTCATTATAGGGAAATGTCCTCGCGCTCAAACACAACAACCACGCAGCGCTGTTACACAGCCCCGTGGGGAGACAGGGCGTTTTTCTGGAGCTGCTGGGGAGAGCCGTCAGAGCAGACGGGAGGAAGAGTTGATGCCTTCTGGAGCTGCCTGTGGGTGGGGAGGAGGGGCAGCCCCTTCTGGGTGTCAACTTTTTCTCTCCTCCCTGTCTTCCTACCTCCTGTTGTCTTTACCAATGAGAATTCAGCGAACTGTTTGCTCTAGGCTTGTGCCTGCCACCAACTAATCCATGAGGACTTCAGAGCCGAGCCTGGCTGGTTGCCTGGTTCGTCTTTGCAGCTGGGCACCTTCGGCGGTGCCGGGCACACAGTGGTGCTCTATAAATGCTATTTGAGTGGGTAAGGGAAAGCAGGGCAGAATAGGAAAAAAATAAATGCAGTGTTTGGCAGGGCCAGAGCGTGGCCTGTTGGCCTAGGCCCCCGGGTGGGCCAATGGGACATAGGAAGGGTGACGAGGGACAGGAGCTTCCCCATTGCTGTCCCCACCAACTGGGCTCTTCTGGAATCACACTCTTTGTGCTAAACATGACTTCCTCCTCCCAGGTTCTCATTTAAAAGGTAAATGTACTGCCTGGGAAAGGTTACGTATTTGGTGACCAATAGTGCTACGCTAAGTGACCTTGGGCAAGTCCTTGAACTTTAAAGGGCCTCAGTGTCCTGGTCTGTGAAGTGGGAATATTACTCATGTCTACCTCAGGGTTGCTGTGAGGATTGAGTGAGCGACTCCTTATAAAGCAGTTAGCCCAGTGCACAGCGCACGGGGCCTGTTCAGCAGGTGGCAGATCACGTCACTGTGCAAAGCAGGTAGGTGTGTTCCTCGGACGGTGGTGTTACTGGGGTGGGGCAGGATGCAGGAGGATTTTGCTTGACCGATATCTTTCTCCAAGCCTGGCCGGCCTTGGTGTTGCCGAAGAGACTGGGGTAGGGATGGGTCTGCAGGGCAGGGGAGAGGGGAGCTGAGGGCAGGAGAACCTCAAGCAGCTGGGTGGGCTCAGGGCCCTGGAAGCGGAACACTGTGAAGCCGAGGCCCAGGGCCAGCGTCTGGGGAGAGGGGTGTCTGGGGGAGGCGGGGGAAGGTGAGGAGCGGGGACTGGCAGGTTTACTTCCCGCCCCAGTGAAGAGCACGGGGAGACAGCTAGAGAACAGAGCCCTCAAAAAGTTTCCAGCACATTCCTGCTAAAATTAGCCCCGGCTTGCGTACGCAACTCTATATTTAAACCAGCGGCCTGTCAGAGTCACTGTGCTGTGCCGCTGGCATACGCCAGCGGGTTTGGGGCCCAGCCCTGGTGCAGGGGTGCAGAGCGCATCCCAGGGCGTGAGCGAGCTGTCCCCTGCCCACTGGGCCCCTGCAGGGTCACGTGGGGGTGCGTGAGAGCGCATCCCAGGGCGTGAGCGAGCTGTCCCCTGCCCACCGGGCCCCTGCAGGGTCGCGTGGGGGTGCGTGAGCCGTGCGGGCACGACTGCTGTTCCCAGACAGTGTGTCAGGCCTCATTCTTGTCCCAGCCCCAGGGGCAGAACCCCGGCAGGACAGACAGACACAACCCAGGCACAGATGCAGCCACTTGCAGAAGGGATGGGGCAGACAGGTGGAAAGAACATTCTGGAAGAAAAGAGGGAAGAGAAAGGAGCCAGCGATGGAGAGAAGAGGAGAGGGCAGAACAACCAGGCATCTGTGGGAAAGACAGGAGGGAGGGAGACAGGAGGGAGGGAGAGGCCAACCCAGCACAGGCAACAAAGCACGCAGTGCGCAGTGCGTGGGGTGTCAGTGAGCTCTTGGCCCCTCCGAGGAGCCTTAGCCTTCCAACCACCAAGCCCCTCACTACTCCGAGCCCAAGCTGCTCCCCTCCCTCCCCTCCTGCCTTCCAGACCTCTCCAGGGAGAGCCGGCTGATGAGATGCCGGCTTTTACCTGAGGCCTGCAACATTAACTTTGACACTGAAAAGGAGATATTTTATTACCCAGGAATATTTCTGCATCTCTTCAGAGATCTTCCGGCTGAGCCCCCACCCCCAGCAGCAAGCCTCTCTAGACAATTAAAACTGTCTCTGGATAACCTTACTGATCCAGCCCCGTATAGACCCCAAAGAGGGGACTTTGCATGTGGGCAGGCGTCTGCTCTACCCTGTGTGGCTGAACCCCCGCCTTGCCCTGCCGCTCTGTGTGTGTGATGTGCGTGGGAGCTGGGGCAGGTGGGGTGACCCCTGAGGCCCTTCCTGCAGCCCCGTCTGCTCTGGCTGGGGACCTGCAGGGAGCCCCAGAGAGCGATCAGTCTGCATCTGGCAGGCTATAGATGGCACAGCGAGTCTAGAGAAGGGGTGTGACAGCCCAGGTCACACAGGGGGCTCATGACTGATCTGGGCTTGGATCCCGGG
Organism: Indri indri; assembly: GCA_004363605.1. Taxonomy (NCBI): domain Eukaryota; kingdom Metazoa; phylum Chordata; class Mammalia; order Primates; family Indriidae; genus Indri; species Indri indri. The sequence continues at coordinate 63,976 of RJWJ010004685.1, forward strand.
TTCCGTACTTTTCCACGCCTTGTCTCCCTTCTGCAGAGCTGAGTCCCTGTCATCCTTAGTGTGTGCCTGGCTTGGCTGTCTCTTCTCTGAGACCCAGTTCTAACTTCCAGGTGGGGTGACCAGCTGTCCTGGTTTTCCTGTAACTGTCCTGATTTTAGCATTGAAAGTTGAAAGTCTCCCACTGCAAGTTGGGATGGTTGGTCACTCTATTTCCAGATCAGAACAATTGCTTCTCTTTATGTGCTCCCAGAAACGTTGATGATAACAGCTAACCTTTACTAACCTCCCCACAGGTTAAGCACTGTCGTCCCGAGCACTTAATGCAGATTTACTCATGTAGTTCTCATAATAACTCTTCGAGATAGGTACTGCTAGCCCCATTTTACAGATGATAAAAGTGAGGCAGAGAGAAGGAAAATAGCATGCCTAGCATAGAAGGGGAGAGCCAGGATTTGAACCTAAATAATCTGGCCCCAGAGGGGTTGCTCTTGGCCACTAGGGTATCCAGTCCTTTCTTAGGGGGCTCCTGTTGGGGTTTGTGTACAAGGCTATCTTCTTGCTCTACCAAAGTCTCGCGTTGCCTTCACCCCAGCGCCTGGCACAGTGCTGGGCGTGTGATACGCATTGAGCAAAATTTTGTTGACTGAATCTGTGCCTGGCCTGCCCACCCTTTGGCTGGCATGAATTCCTTCCCCTTGTCCCGCACCCCGGGCCGCTCATCTGCAGCCAGACGGCCTCTCCCGGCCACCATCCTTGCTCCCGTTTGGTGCCTTCTTGGCTCCTTGGCCCCGTATTCCAGAGTCTTGAAAGAAACCACTTTCCTGTGAGCCAGCGAAGGTCAGAAGAAATCTGTGCACATGTTCTGAGAGGTTCCAGACTCAGTCTCTGGCCCGAGGCCACACATCCCCACCCTTTGCTTGGCCCTGCGTTGGGAGTGCCCCAGGCCCCAGCAGCTGGACCCTGCGGGTGACCTCAGGCCTCCGGGGCCCCTGTTCCAGCCACCCTGCTCCCGTGCAGATGTAATCCCCACAGAGGGGTATGGGTGGCACAACTCTTGTGGTTTAGTCTGTTTCCAGAAACCCTTAGTGAAATTACAGCTTTAATTAAATACAGCTGGCTGTACGTTATACTCTGTATAATTACTGTGTTATTATTATTATCACTTAGACGAAAGTTCAAACAAAGTTTATTGTAAATACTCTTCGACAGAAACAACTGGAAGAGCTGAGGGCTATTGGCCCGCCTGAGTGTCAGAGAGGAGTGGACCCTGCTGCTTGGTGGTAAAGGACAGGGGGGCCCTGGGGAATGCAGGTGCACATGGGACATCTGGGAAGAGAGAATCTGGGACGGGGCCAGGCTCGGTTGCCATGTGACTTTGGGCAAGTCCCTATCCCATCTCTAGGCCTCGGTTCATTTCCCTGGGGTAGAGAGGTTTCATTTCTCCTGCAAATATTGATTGAGAGCTACTATGTGCCAGGCACTGTTCTAGGCCCTTTAGCTCAGTGGCCAAGCAGACAAAAGTCCTGACCTTCTGGAAGCTTACATTCCAGCCTGAGGAAGAAATGCAATTGATAGATGCGTAAATAAATGTGTAAGATAATGGCAGGTAGCAATGAGTAACCTGAGGAAAAATAAATCAGTGTAGGGAGAGAGAAAGGAATATTGAAAGGACAAAGAGGTGACATTTGAGTAGGGACTTGAAAAAAGTGAAGGAGTAAACTGTGAGAAAATGGCAGGGGGGAAATACTCTAGGCAGAGGGAAGAACATGTGCAAAGGCCCTGAGGCAGGGGAATTTTTAGCATGTTCAGGGAGTGGCTAGGAGGCCAGAGTGTTTAAAGCAGAGGAAGGGAAGAAAAAAGTGGTAGGAGATGAATAAGGGTGGAGGGAGAGTGGGGCACAGAGCATGTAAGGCCTGGCAGGCCTGAGAGAGGACTTTGGATTTTATTCAAAGTGTGATGGGAGGCCATTGTGGGGTTAACAGAAAGGGAGTGACATATCATCTGATTAGGAATAGGTTTAAATTAGGATCACCAAGGTTCCTTCCAACTCTGACTCACCTTGACTCTAGTGTCCATTGCTGTAGAACAAACCACCACAAAACCGAGTTGCTTAAAACAAAAATTTATTATATCTCATAGTTCTGTAGGTTGACTGGGCTCAGCTGGGCGGCTCTTGCTTGGGGTCTCTCATGTAGTTCAATCAGGTGGCAGCTGGGACTGGTGTTGTCTGAAAGCTGGCTTGGGTGGGGCGTCCAGGCTGTCTTCTCCACTCACATATCTAGCATCTCAGAGGGGAGGATGAAACAGCTGGGCGCTTGGCCGAGCACCTCCTTCTTGTGGCTTCTCCATGCAGCTTCCTCACACCATGGGGGGGCTAAGGGTGGTGGGGCTTCCTACATGGTGCCTGATGGTTGAGAGGCCCAGGCAGAAGCTGCAAAGCTTTTTCTAGCCTAGCTTTGGGAGTCCGACGGCATCACTTTTGCCACATTCTATTGGTTACCTTGGGCCATCCCAGAATAAAATTCGAGGGGTCAGTTCTAAATTTGAGGAGGAATGATTAATTTGGGGGCCATCTTTGGAGACAAGCTGCCATATGTGCCCACTGGAAAAGCCACGGAAATAATAATAGCTCATAATAATGATAATAGTTCGTAATAATAATAGTAGTTCATCACGTGCTTTCTATGAGCCAGGCACTGTTCTGGTTTCCATGTTTTTTTATTTTTATTTTTTACTTTTTTTTAGAGACAGGGTCTCACTCTGTCACCCAAGCTGGAATGCAGTGGCCTGATCAGAGTTCACTATAACCTCGAATTCCTGGCCTCAGGCGATCCTTCCACCTCAGCCTCCCAAAGCGCTGGCATTATGGGAATGAACCACTGTGCTTGGCCTGGCTTCCATATTTTAACTCACTTAATTTTCATACCAACCCTATGAGGTGGGTACTACTGTTAACCCCATTTTACAGATGGGACGCCTGCAGCACAGAGAGGTTAAGTATCTTGCCCAAGGTCACACAGCTAGTGAGTGGGAGTTGGGATTGAATCCAGGCTGTCTGGCTCCAGAGTTTTTGCTCCGCCAGACTCAAGCCTCCTTGGCAGCACGAAGAGAGACACTGCGAAACAGCTGGAGACAGAGGGATCCTTCTCTGGTCTCCCCAGCTTGCCTTGTCAGGGCATGGTGAGTGTCCGTGATTGAAGTTGTTTGCTGAAACGCTCAGCACTGTCCAGGTGTGGAAGGAGACGGCTTTCTGAGCTTGTTGCCCAAACACATCCACAGGCCTTGAAATTGGTACGTACAATCACAGCCCATGCCACTTTTGAACTGAAAGGAATCTTCAAAATCAAGCTCCAATTTTACGGTATAGACTTGAGAGCGGAGGCTGAGTGATCAGGCACTTGCTCGGGGTCACCACGTTAACTCTGCAGCTCATTGGTGAGATTCATAGCCCAGATTTGCGCCATGACCGTACGTGGAGTCCTCACTGAGGTGTGCACAGATGGAAACTGCTCGCACAGGGCAGGTGTGGAGTGGTGGCCCCGGCTCTCTCTGGTCCAAAGTCAGGCCGTGTAGCATGTGAGGCTCTGTGCGTGACCGTGCGTAGCTGCGTCAGAGCGCAGAGTGGAGGGGCAACCTGAGCCTGGGGTCTAGGAAGAAGGGGAGGGCTCTGTGGCAGAGCGGGCAGCACCCTGAGCCAGGCATCGGGGGACCTTAGCTTTGTGACCTTGAGAACCCCTTGGCGACAGCGTCATCCACAGGGGCATGGTGCCAGGGATTCTTATTGCGGGTGCTGGGCTTCTATAGATGGCTGACAGGAGCAGGGAATGAGAAGGCTTGGGTCTGGCATTTCGGAATCCACGGGCTTCTGGAAGGGAGGGGGCCCCATGCTAGCTAAGTCCCGCGTGGCTATAAGGTCAATGTTGAATCCCAACTCCCGATGGGGGCTGAGGGGGTTGGGTGAGCTGGGATGGCCCTGCCATGCTTTCCCCTGGGGTCTCAAACCTGCAGCTGTCCTGGTTTGGGGACAGGTTGTTCCTGGCAGCCAGGTCTCTGCCGCTGCGGGCCTGCTGTTTCTCTTCCCCGGCCCATCACCTGGCCCGGAGCCTGGAGCAGGTTGCTAACTTCTGCTGACACTGGCAGGGGCAGCCGCTCCCAGCCTGATACCTCATGGCAGCCACACTTGCACAAATCTTTAATTGTTTAGTTTAAAGAATTGTGTTTTGACCGCGAGGGGATTTTGGCTGGAGCTCAAGAAGTGATAATGATATTTCGCTGCCAAGACGTCTCCTTGGCTCTCTGCGTGTTAATGTGCGCTTTCAAGACGCTCCAATTAACTGCATCAGCTCTCAGGGAGCGAAAGGGAGCGGGAGCAGCGGAGAGAAGGGAAGGAGTGCGGTGGTGATCTGGAGAAGGCGATAGGAGGGAAAGAGACAGCCCCCCATCTTTATTAGCAAACAAGTTGGAGGGGGGAGTGGATGACCAAGTTCTTGAAGATCTTGGAGTCTCGTGCTTGGAGAGCGGGACATTGCGGCCCTGAAGCCAGGTGTCCCACCCAACCCCACGCCCAGAGGGCCCCTCCTCAGACCGACCAGCTTCTTTTGTGCCGGCCGTGGTCTCCCCACGATCCCTGTCCTCCACGCGGGCCTCTGCCCATGTGCCTTCAACTTTCCCAGTGCTCAGAGGGAGAGACAGACCTCGGCTCTGACTCCAACCCGACCCGCTCTCAGCCCATCTCCATTCGCCCCCTGCCCTGTCCCCTCCAGCCACACTATCTTTAGCTGTTCCTGGAACACCAGGGACTTTGCATTTGCTATTCCCTCTGCTCAGAATGCGCTTCACCAAGGTGTCTACTGGGCTGGCTTCCTGACCCCCTTGGAGTTTAGACTCAGATGTCATGGCTCCATGAGGCTACATTTACTGTCGCAGTGTGTGCCCTGTCCCTCCCAAACCCTCCTGGTTTTGTCTCCGTACCACGTACCACCGGCTCACATGCCATTGAGCCTTTTTATTATTTGCCTCCACCACTGGCACAAAACCTCCTGGGGGGCAAGTTTTGCCTTCTGCTCACTGCCGTGTGTGACTTCCAGCAAGCAGAGCAGAGCCTGGCACGTGGGAGGTCCTCACCTAATATTCATTGATTGAAAACTGAATGCATGAACTCAGTGCTGACCATTATGCCTCTTCCCAACATTTCCCCTACTTCGAATCCTCACTCCAACTCCTCGTCCATCCTCACTCTGCCTGCGACTCCCCCACCCTACCCCCACGACTCTCTCTTTACTCTGGAATCTCACTCTCTTACCCCTCATTCAACTGTAGCCCTAGCCCTGCCCCCACCTCTGCCGTTAGGTGCTCCCACCAATCGAATGTTGGCCCCTCCCCGCTTCGGTGGGCCCCTGCTTAATTAAATGTCCTCTGTCCTCTCTGGAAGCCTTGAGCTCCCCTGTGTTTTGCGATTCCACTTTCACCCTAGGAAGCAGGCCAGGGCGGGAGGAGGAGCCCCCGCTGAGGATCCCAACACGGCCAGATCTCCAGTGAAGCCCCAGGAGGAAGGATTTCCTGGGTCCCGTCCTCCACGCCCTGCTCACAGGCGTCCTCCTTGTTGGAAGAGCTGCGAGGACTCTGGGCAGACGCTGGCTCAGACCAGGAGCGGCTGCGGGAGGCTCCTCCCTGGCTACTTTACTGTGGCCGCCCGCAGCCCCAGAAAACCCAAGAGGACTCCCTCCTCTTCTGCTGATCTTCTTCTCCCAGCTCAAGCATGCAAATGACTTTTCCACAGGCTGAGGCTTCCCCCATCCCCTGGCGCACACGTATCACTCTCTGCACACACTCAGAAACATCTAGAATCACAACACACTCCAGAGCTGGGGTGCATGTGAAAGCAAAGGCTTCCTCTAAAGCAATACCCTTCTCAGAGAGACCCCCCAAAGTGGAGGAAAGAAGGCAGCCAGGCAGCCGGCTGGAGGTGAGGGCCCAGAGGCTGCCTGGTCCAGAAGGAATGGATGAGGGCTGAGGTCCCGGCCGGACTGGTCAGAACCCCCCTCCCCTCTTCCTCCCTCCTTCTCTTACCCCTCCCTCCTCCCCCCCCCCCCCCCCGCCTGCCCTCCTCCCCCTCCCTCTGACTTCCCCTGTCTTCTCATACCCCAGGGCCTCTGAGGGAGGGTCAGCTCTGCTGGCTCAAGTTACAAGAACTTGAAGACAGGAAGATTTAGCGAGGGAGCCATGGCCGGCACAGTGTGCTGTTTGTGCGCCTTTGAAACCAGAGGCTGTGAGGCGGGGGCGGGGAGCGGGCGGGAGGCCACAGGACACTTGGGTGAATTATCGCTCCTTTCGGGTTCTGACTTCCAAGGCTCTGGCCGCCCTCCCCCAGCCCCAGCTCCTGTTTCTCCAGGTGCTGGGGTGTTTTCCTACGTGTTAATTTGCCCCAGTTGACGCGCCCATTCTTGGCCCCTGGCCCCCCAAAGGGAGACCAGCCCGCCCTGGGATGGGTCAGGAGAGGCCTTGGGGGTGGAGAGACCCTTGAGGTGTGGCTCAAGTCCTGAGGGTCTTGCCCTAGGGCTGGGAGGGGCAAGAGATGGGGTGGGAAGTGTGCGTTTGGAGCGAGTGGGTGTACACAGACTGCACATTGTCCTGTCCAGACTGGCACCCCCCTCCCCACAGCCCCAGCAAGTTCCTGATGGGCTTGCGCACTCTCAGCGACCCCTGCCGGCCCCTCAGCTCCCGCCGCCACCTCCTCCAGGAAGCTCACTTGGGCTGCGCGGCCCTGGAAAAGAGCTGTGTGAGATGCTTTTGGCTTCCCAGATGTCCTGTCCCTGGGTCCTCAACTAACATACCATGAGGTCAGTTTGGCTCCTAGGATGATGATTTTTTAAAGATGACATTTTAGAGATGGGGAAACTGAGGCTCTGAGAGGTTAAGCAACTTGCCCAAGCCCACACAGCTCCTAAGAAGCAAGATTTTCTGAGCCGGATGATTGCGGCCTCTCCCCTGATGCATGCTGGGAGACGAGGGCTGCACAGAGTGAGAGTTGGGGTAGGGTGGAAGGCCCACATGGGCAGGGCAGGGGCCTAGCATCCGGAAGGCACTCAGGGATGCCAGGGACCAGCCTGACCTTGCCCTTTGACCTGTGTGCTCAGTTTTCACTGTTCCTCTACCAGGCGGGGCTGGGGCCAGGGTCTGAGGTTTGGGCAAGAGTCTGTTGCCAGCCCCAGCTGACCCTTAGGGCGGCCCATGTGGGGGACACCCACACCTCTCCACCTCCTCCCCTCCTCCTGTCCCAGCCCTACGGGCCTGGGGCCCAAGGAGAGGGGCGAATTCCAAGTAGGCCTGAGAGCTGGAGCTGCGCATTAGAGGGGCTTGTTCCATTGCAAAAAGCAAAAAGCCAGCAGTGCAAAGGGGGTCTCCTGGGGACAGGGCCCTTCCCACTCCCCTTCCCAGGCTGGGCTGGGCAGGGGTGAGGTCGGAGGACAGGGTCGGGGGGGCTCCGGGGAAGAGGAGGGTGGGGAGCCACCTCTGACAGTCCTCCCTCCCAGGCTGTGCTTTCCCTGGATCCCTCAGAGGAGGGGCTGTGCCCGCCCAACCCCGGGCTTCTCAACCGGCACTGGCCACACCTCCTTGCTCCCCTTCTTCCTGGCTTTGGGGCTCCTCTCTCCTCACCTTCTCTCCCAAAGCCTGATAGAACCACCTCCCCGGGAAAGCCTCATTTGTCCGTGGGGGGCACTGACGTCCCCCTTCCTGCAGTGACCTGCTCCTCCTCTTCCCACCCCACCTCCCATCCCTCGGCCCTAGGGTGCCCTGCCAGGTGGGCTACCTCCCTTCTCTGCCCAAGGGCAAAACGTCAAACCTTGCTGGCACAGCCACGTAACAGGCAAGGAGAGGAGGCAGAGGCACTCAGGACTCGGGGTGCTCACACCTCCCCATCGATCTCTCGTTCATCTTCTCCTTTCACCATGCCCCTGCTGGAAGCCGGAGCTCTGTCTCTGCCCGAGACCAAATCCACGTCCACCCCCACACGTCACTTCAGCTCTCTGTCGAGGTCCTGTTGCCTTACTTCCTGCTCCTGGCAGAACCCTCAGGCTGAAGGGCAAGAAGGGTGTCAAGGGTGGGCGGGCACGCTGCAGGGAAAGCGGGGACAGAGCCCTTCTTGCGGCCCCACCTGGTAGCCTGGTATAGTTCAAGTGGATCCCGGTGCCCTGGATTTGAATCCGCACCTTACGACTTACTAGTGTGCTCTTGGCCAAATTATTTAGTCTCTCCTGGGCCACGGCTTCTCACTTGGAAGAGAACCTCACATTTTGTTAATCTGTCCTCTGGAGTTGGTTGTGAGGACAAGCTGTGCCCGGCACATAGTAGGTGCTTTAGGAACGGTGCTGTCACCCGGGCTTGTTGGAGTGTGTGCCCATGTGTGCACCGGGAGAGCAGAAGGGACAAAGGCGGCAGAGACAGCTGGGTGGGAGGTTGCCGAGAGTAGGCTCAAGGAAACCCCTGGTGCTGGGGCCTCCAGAAAACTCAGGATGTGTGCAGGGGGTGGCTCAGATGCTAACCGAATGATCAACAGCATCTTTACTGAGTCGTTTTCTTGGCAGTGAGTTGGGCATGAAGGGGGCTAGAGAAGGATTCATTTACTGATCAGATACAGATTCTTTGAACACCTTCTATGGGCCATGGCCTGTGCCGAACCACTTGCGCTGAGCAGCTGCCACATTTTCTGCCCTCAGGGTGCTTACGTTTTAGTGGAGCGATGCAGACAAAAAGAAAGTCAATGGACACATGAAACCACAGCAAAATCATGGTAAATAACTCTGAGCAAAAGGAAGAAAATTGGCAAAGGGCTTGGCCGGGTGGCCACCCAGGAGGAGGAGTGTAGGCTGAACCCCACAGGATGAGCAAAGGTTGGGAACAGCATGACAGGCAGGAGGGGCAGGAAAGATCTTGGCTTGTTTGCCAAACTGAAAACAAAACAAAACAAAAACCCTTGCCAGGCAACGACTGCAGGGAACGCAGGAGGATGGGAAAGATGGATCGGGCGACGAGAGACCCCTCTGCGTACACAGGATGCGGTCGGCCCTGGTGAGCTTTTGTAAGTGCAGCTGGGGGTCACTGGGAAGAGAAGAGTGACACCAAAGGCCATCTTTGCTGCTGCCTGAAGAAGGGATGGGCCAGGAGAAAGGTGAGAGCTGGGGACCAGTGGAGGCTGGGCAGGGGCCAGGCCGCCCGCGAGAGGGCCTGCCCTAGGGTGGTTGCAAAGTGGTGAGAAAAGGATGGATTCCACCAAGCGGGACTGGCCGATGAGGTGGAGACGAGGGGTGAGCGGATGGGAGGAATCCAAGAGGACACCTGCGCTTCAGGCTGGAGGGCTGTGGCAGATGTGGGTGCCATTTCCGGAGTGGGAGAGCGCGAGGGAAGAGGCCCGCGGAGGAGCCCTGCTTTGGCTACACCGCATCTGCCATGTCCGTGAAGGCGGGAGGTGAACAGCCGGAGACGTGAATCCAGACGGAAGGTTAGGGCTGCAGACAAGATCTCAGGGTCTGAAGCTACAGGGAGTCTTTAAATCCACAGTCCCGGATGAGGCCACCTGGAAAAGGGGTGTGTGGAGAAGAGCAAAGGGTCCGGCCTGGGCCAGGAGGAAGAGCGGCACCTGGAGCTGGAGCCAGGAGAGGCCGGCGACAGCAAGGGACAGACAGCAGGCCTGGGAGGCGGGAGGGGCTGGCGGAGGGGCCGCGGCCATGGGAGAGTTAGGGCAGGGGACAGCTTCAGGGGGTGCCTCCATGGCCAAAGCTGCTGAGAAGGGGAGGCAGTTCAGGACAGAACGACTGTAGGTCCTGGCCACACGGAGGTGGTTTCAGCAGAGTGTGTCATGACTGAGTGCCGTGGCCACAAGTGTGACGGCAGGAAGGAAACTCACTCTAGCCGTAGCTGCTGGGAAGACTTCCTGGGAGAGGCTCCCTGCGGGAAGAGAGCAGAGGGTGAGAGGTTGCATTGTGTTTTTTCCTTTTCCTTAAACACTTTGCTATACTTACCGTCTCCCCTTGCTTCCTCGACACCCCAAATCCTG
>RJWJ010004686.1:0-15301 GCA_004363605.1 Indri indri
GGTTTTAGGCTTCCCAGCCATTCTCCTTCGATAACCATTACCCTGACTAATCCCTTAGCTTTCCTTTAGATGCTGTCCTCTTAGGAGGAAGCATAGAGTCTGAAGAAAGGAAAGAAAACACTTGAGAAATTTGGCAGAGGTCAGTAATGTAGGCATTAGAAATAATCACACTCACACCTCAGGTGGCATACTCTCTTGGAGTTAAAAAGAAATTGATCTCTCTTGGGTGTTTGACACTATAAAGAAGGATTGCCATTTCATTAGAGGGTTCTTGTTTTAGTTTTCAGCAGACTATAAAGGCCCATTAAATTAGGTCATGCTTCTTTCTATGTGAACAAAGTTTACTTCCTTTGGTTTCCTTGGGCATTTTTCTCCTAGAAAGAGCTCTTATCTGTTTTGCTTTTCTTTAAGGAGTCTTGCATGACACCATCTCCTTGGCATTTCCTCTGAGTTTGCTGTCCTGAATTTCCCAACCAAGAGGAAGGGTTTTGTTTGTGAATGGGGAGCTGTAACATAAGTGAAAATTAACTGAGCTTTTTCTTTAATTCCTTTTGAAAAAAGATCTAGACTGTATTTTACTTAAGTCTTTAAAATATTTTCACGTTCTCATACTATTTAGGTTCTTCAGCTGGCTCCCAGACACACTGAGACTTCTGTATATGAACTAGTTAAGATATTCTTTTACTTAAAAATAAAGTGGTAGAGAGGCAGAGGTAAAATGCTGTCTGTTGTAGTAGTATAAAAAAATTTTTTTGAAGCTCAAAATGGAGTGTTTTAACATGTTGGCAGTTAGATAAAAAAGATGAGATTGAAGCCAAAGAGCCAACTTTCTAAATTTGGAATTGTAAGTCCTCTGGGAACAAAATGTTTGGGCTATAATAACTAGAGTTTTAAAGTGAAGCATTTGTGTTTTATGAACTTGCTATAGAAGTTAAAGGTACTATTGTACTAATTTGGTTTTTTTTTTTAAAGAAAAAAAGTTCAGATAACTTTAACTTTTTGTACCAGAATCATGGAATCAAAGTTTAGATTTCAGAGGAGTATTCTTTAGAAGGAAAAATATCTGACCTTATTGTGAATGCTATTGTAAATTCCATTTAAAAATCCAACACTGGAGGTAAAAATATTTGTTTTCATAGTGATAACATAATTTCGATGGACTAAAGCATTATAGTAATAATTGGGTTTTTTTCCCACTGGGTTTTGGCATAAATGAAGTACTTCGAATTTAAGATTATATAAATTAACTTTTTGAGGTTTGCTGTTAATAGATATACATTTTTTCTTAAGTTTTTTTTTTTTCTTTTATGATTGTGTAGGTTGTGTGGACAGTGATGTAGACCTTTCCCAGTGAGTTGTGTGAGATTTTGCTTGGGCCCAGTTGTCTAACACACATCAATCCCGTGTGTTTTGCATGTCTAGCATCACACTTGGTTCAGGGGATGTAGAAAGGAGTGAGTCCTTGCCTTCAGGATCCTCTCACTTTATAGGCAGGTAATTAAATTACAGTGAGAATGGAAGGTCTGAGTAGAAAGCAACACTTTAATTTCTCTCCAGCCACATCTGCCACCCTCACTTGAGTTACATGCAGCCTTGGCACCAAGTCAGGGCACACATGGTTGGAGGACAGTGGGTTAGGCTGTGCGATTGGGTAGAACTGGGTGGAGTCTCAGGTCAGCACCTCACTAGGTCTGTAAGCTGGGGCAGCTTATTTAACCCCTCGGTCTGTTTGCTTGTCTGAAAAAGTAGAGCCAGGAGTCTGCCAAGCAGGGTTGTTTTCAGGATTAGAAAGCATATGGATGGAAAGTAAATTGATGTTTAGTTAGGCATTCAGTAAATGGTATTGCTGTGATCCTGCTTGTGACCTTTGGCATCAGGACTTGTGTATCCCACATTTAGAGGTGCCTCATTTTAAATGTCTGGAAGAAATCCTCACTAAGAGAATATGGAATCTGGCAAATTGCCATGTGGCAGTAACACCCTTAGTCTTCCTTGTCTTCCCTGGACAAATCCATGCCTGGCACAGGTAGCACAGTTGGTTGTGTCCCCTTCCCCCCTTCCCTCCCTTTAGGCAGTGAAGATTTTCCCTTGTAGCGACTTGAATTCCTGAGATTTAGAATGCCAGAGGAGTTTTCAAAGGGAGACCCTTCTGAATAGAACCTCTGTCCGGCCCAGGCCCTCATACTCCCATTCAACCCTGAGTACAGAAGTACTTTTGATACCATCTGCTGAGTTGTTAGCTCTTGTGGAGGTAAAACAGCTAAAGTGGCACAGGGGAAGATTATTAAGGGCATGGCCATCTAAATGGGAGCTCTTTAACAAAAGGCTGGCAATAAATGGAATTTCCCCATTCTAAATTGCTGTGAAGAACCCCCCAAGCATGTGTTGCACAAAGCTGTACTGTTGTCTTACTGGGGCTAGCAGAGGGCTGTGAGGCTCTCTCTGACTTGATAAAATCCCTCCTCCTGGCTTTTCAGTGCTTGGCCCTCCCCGTGTGGGTGTAATTGGAACTGGGAGAGGAAAGGATTATGGAAAGCAATAGTCCGCTTTCTGCTAGTTTCCAGCAGCTGTTTTGGGCTCGTGGGGGCTGGGGTGTTGTATGTGTGGTGAATTTGAGTGGCTGCCATTTGTGGAAATGTGACATCTGATCATCAACTGATTGGTAGCTAGATGTGAGGAATGTGAGGCCAGAGGAGCATAGCAGCAAAGGGCCATGACTCTGCAGCCCAGATCTGCTCTACTGCTTCCTGGCCCCTGCTGTGACCTGGGGTGAGTCACTTGGGTAGGACAGGAAGTTTTATGATTAGCACAGAGCTCAAGGAAAGGATCCTGTGTATTGAGGGGCAGAAGAAGCAGAACTTCCATAGCACCTATTCTTACCTACCACTCCAGCCAGTAGATAAAGGGTCTGTGCTCAGGGCTGCTGTTGAGTCGGACGGGAGTCAGTTCATGGCAGAACCCCTTTGGAAAGGGTAAGGCACAATCCAATTAGTATTACCACTTTGCAAGTCATAACTAGGTCAGATGACTTTGAATGCTGTGTATGTATCATTTTGTTTTGAGCATTATCTTGATGACCGTGATTTTCTAGGGATTTGGTGGCCAAGTTTGTGGGTTTATAAAATAAGTTAATTTCTTTTTGATTAGAGAATAACAAGAGTTAGGAGAATGTGCAAAAATGTGCACAAGTCCTCCTTTGCATCTTCTAGCAAAAGAAGTGTGAGTAAAGTAACGACTTACAGAAGATTTTTAAAATCTGTCAGAAGTTCTGGCAAAGAAGGCTTTGGTATTCATGGACTTTAGCTCCATAGCAGCTCAGTGAGATGAAGTGACTTAAAAAATGTCTCTTCAAAGTTTTTGTAAGACGCAAAGGAGAGGAATTAATAGAATTCTGATGTGAATGTTTCTGTAAAAAAGGGTTATTTTCTAATTTTGAAAATCCCTGTAACAAAAAAGTGCAGGGATTTTCCTCTAAGTGCGTTTAAAACACAATCTAACTTAAAGAAAAAGAAGTTAGTGCCCAGCACAAGGCTGTTGCTGGAGAGGGGGCTGGAGAGGACCCCTGGAGGACAAGCTGCACACAGTGCGGGCTCTAAGTACGATCTTGCCTGAGCAAACAGGGATCTGTTGTGGCAGTGCTGTCATGTCTTTTGTTCTTTTTCAGGTGAGGTTGTAGTGACACAATTTCACATATGTGGGAAGTCTGTGTGGGTTTGGTATTCCCTAAGAAGAGTTTATTTAACATAAATATTGTTTACTCAAATAAAGGAACACTGAGAGTTTTAAAAACTATATATTGTACACATATATGTAATACGCATAAAAGTATACCTCTATATATACAGTAGGAGTGTTGTGCATATATAATATTGCACTGTAGATATAAAGATGTTTCTGAAAAATTGTACCCAAATTGAACCTTGCTGTTAAATCCATAACTCATTTTATTAGAAAGGCCGTTACACTGAGTGTTAAGTGACTTGGGATTTAACCTTAGTTTTGACTCTGTGTTTCTGGCTGAATCTTTGCCTTTGAGCTCAAATTCCCATTGGTAAAATGAGAATGAGAACTTTTTCGTCCTGCATACCTCCCGGGGTTTGTCGTGATGATCCACTGTGTGAATATATATGGAAAGATGTCTGGCAAGTAGTGATGACTTGGAAGATTATATGCCATATGTATTGCATTTTTAAACATATTTTAATCATTCCCAAGGAATTAGTTGTAGGGATAGTTTCACAGTATTATTAATCACCTAGTGATAGTGTCTGTTTTAAAGCTCTTAGATTTTTCTAAAGTAGACTATACCTGAATTACTGCAAGCCCCTCACTTTCTGGTCACATTTGCTACTCATGACTTAGGCTAATACAACCCAAACCCTGACCTCTTCCATATTTTTCTTTTCTTATTTTTATTAATATTACCCCTTTCTTTCTCCTGTATTCACTTGTACTTATTTATAAACTGATCCTTAGAAATCCTAAATACTTTTATTTTATTTTATTTATTTATTTTTATTTTATTTTATTTTTGAGACAAGAGTCTCACTCTGTTGCCCGGGCTAGAGTGCTTGGCGTCAGCCTAGCTCACAGCAACCTGAAACTCCTGGGCTCAAGCAATCCTTCTGATCTCAGCCTCCCGAGTAGCTGGGACTACAGGCACACGCCACCATGCCCGGCTAATTTTTTCTATATATTTTTAGTTGTTCAGATAATTTCTTTCTATTTTTTGTAGAGACGGGGTCTCACTCTTGCTCAGGCTGCTCAAATGATCCACCCGCCTCGGCCTCTCAGAGTGCTAGGATTACAGGTGTGAGCCACCGCGCCTGGCCAGATATCCTAAATACTTTTAAATGAAATAATCTCAGATTAAAATATTTATTTCTCTATTTAAATGATCAAGTTTAGGATTAGTTGGACAAACTGACATTATGTAATCCCTTGCAGTTCTGTAGAAGTATGCACTGTTATGCATGAAATGTTCCAAAAAATGTTGATCAAAATCTAAGCAAGGTAAACTTGGGTATAGAGGAGCAAACTAATAGCACAAGGGAATAGTCAGGTAAATCCACAATGTGAGCCCTTCCATAAGGCAACTGGCTGGCCTAGTGTCTTCAAATCTTCAATGCCATGAAATTAAAGGGGGACCAGGAGAGATTGTTGTAGAAACAATCTTAAAAAAATGTGTGTGTCAGGCAGTATTGGGGACATTTGAGTGTAGGCTGGGTATTGGGTAATATGGGGATTGTTGTTTTCTTAGCTGAGGTAATGGTATGTGTTAATGGCAAGTGGATACTCTCACCTGTTTTTAGAAATGAGGTATCTTGATCTTTGTACCTTATTTTTGAAATGGTTCAGTGATATTTGTTACACATAGGATCATTCCTTTTATTTTTCTGTATGTTTAGAAATTTCACAACTAAAAGTAGAGAAAATAGTATTTCCATTTTTGAGACAGTTACTCTGTGAGGTATATTTTAAAATGTAGACCCAGATGAATTCCTCTAAAGGTATTTCTTTGCCATACTGATCTTTTCCTCTCTTCAGTTTACTTGTTTAATCTTCAATAGAAAACAGTTAGGCATGGGGGCATGGAAAGTACTTGTGAGCACCCTTAGCCCAGCCCCTGCCTCTGGCCCTCTCACTTTTGCCTTCACTAAGGTTAATGGACTCTTCTTATCCTCAATTGCTTCTGGGAAAACTTTCTCCCTTGCCTGATACATTGAAATAATGACAGCCCGGCAGCCTGTATGCTACAAAAATCTATTTCTGTAACCAATTATAGAGAAATGAACTTACTGGACTGGTTTTTCCTCCTCCTTTGAGTGATTGGGGGCTGGACAGGAGGGAAGCAGGTGTTGATCATGCAGGCTTAGTGAGAAGGATATCACTGCTTTAGAAGTTAGGTCAATCAGGTAAGGTGATTGGATTTTTGCTTTGTGATGAGCATTGTCATAAATGTCTTAAAGGTGGTCTGTGTGAGGGCTCAGCAGACCTAGGGCAGCACTGGCTGAACGTCTTTGGGGTATGTTCCAGGTCTCTTTAAAGTTCCTTCATGGCAGTATAAATACAGTATACATGCAATTTGAATTGACTGGGTAGTTTTGAAGGAAATAAAACTTAAGCCTCCAATTTCAAGCTGTATTCAGATTTAGAGCCTTTTGTCTAAGAATTGAGGGTTTTTTAAAAATTCTTTTTCAAAGTTTTCTTTAAAAAAGTTTAAACATTGGATGTTTTTTCCTAACTTCTGGCTTTGGCATCTCTAAGCTCATTTCTCTTTATGT
This sequence comes from Indri indri, assembly GCA_004363605.1. Taxonomy (NCBI): domain Eukaryota; kingdom Metazoa; phylum Chordata; class Mammalia; order Primates; family Indriidae; genus Indri; species Indri indri. Next base: position 6,285 of record RJWJ010004686.1, read on the forward strand.
TTCCTGTACTAGGAAATAATTCTTTCAAAGTTTGGTTGCATAGGTTGAGGCAACTTCTTTCCACTGGAGGGATTTGTTGACAATAAAAAGGTGATATCCAGTGGGACAATGGGCAAGTGACCCAGTGTGGTGAGAAAAAGCCACAGTGACATATTTGGGATGCTCCTTCAGGAAGAGTAAACCAAGAGCCATGTATGTTTCCAAAGTTGGGTGGAGAGGCCCTATAACTTAACCTATTTTTTATTAGAATTTTTTTTATTAGTTCTCTGTTGTAAAGAGTTTATCTGTTCTCCCTTAAGTTTTGTTTTTTTTCAAAGCTCTTTAGTTGGGAATTCAGTTTCAGAGGGAGCCTTTGAACATGAAGGCTCTCCCTGTGGCAGCTTGCTTTGGGGTGTCTTTAGTTTTTGGTTGCACTGTGATTTGTTTATCTCCAGAATGGCTTTGGCTTTTAACTGTCAAACCTCAGGAAGGTGCACCAGTGCTAATCATTTGGTGTGAACCAGTGTCTCACCTTTGGAGATGGGTCTGCCTCTGTTTTTTGTTCAACACAGAGTCCTCAGCATGCAGAGTTCTCACACTGTGGCTCCAGACTGGTCTCATCCTGGTCAGAGATACTCTCCTCTAACTGCCAACAAAGTGGGGAATAGGCACGTTGTCTTAGCATGTAATTAGGCAGGAAATTTGCTTTAATAATTGCTTTAACAGATTGGCTTGCTAATAACCGGGTTAAAATGAGCTGTAATACTCTGTTGCTCATCCTCAGACCTGTTGTTTTTCTTTCCTTCCTTTTTCTTCCTTTCCCGCAAATAAAACTGCCATTTGCATTTGGTTGCTTACTATAAATCAGTAGTATTGTTCCAATAAAAGATTGGGTTTCCGACTGTTTTGGAGTAGATAATTAAAACACAGATTTTCTTTTTTTCTTCATTGTTACTTATTTGTGTATTTCCTCTTTACATGTGGCTTATTACTGCAATTACTTAAGCTGCCTTTCTAAGTATATGGTTATCTTGCATCATAATCATAGTATTATTTTAATATCATAATCAGTTGGGGCACTAAAGTGACTTTTTAAATTTGCATTTCTGCATCCATTTAGGGGGTATGCTTTGTCCCTTTCAGTAAGATTTTGGTCTGTTTCTTCCATAATTGACTCCAGTAGACTTGGGAAATAACTGCGCATCACGATGTTTAATATATACTGCTTTTCTTTTAATAGTAGTAACTGCTTATACCCAAGAATACTGTGTTTGATTAGAAAAGACAAAGTTAACCTCTCAAGGAACAATAGAGTCCTTTGCCCAGTTCTAAAATGCCACAGTGCTATCTTCAGTGTTTAGATTTTGGCTTAGGTATTGTCTGCTTTTGGTTCTAGTCCTGACATTTTAATTTTGCATGCTTTCTCTTAATGTTAACTGTGACATCTACTTTTTTCCTGTGCAGACCTTGAGATAGTACAGTCACATCTCTCTCACCCCTGTTCCTCAGTGATAGTATATGGCAGTGCACGTGTGTTTCTTCTCTCTTAGTGGAGTGAGCACTAGATGGGGGTGGAGCTAGGTGAGCACACAGATGTGTTCCACTAAAGTGGGTGTTTCCAGCCACCGGCATCATTGGTGGTACTTCTTGGGCCATCTAAATCTAAGGGTTTTAGGAGCTAGTCAGTTAAGTGTCTGATAAGAAAACACGCTCTTCTGGCCTTTTCTTTTAGTGTTGTTTCTTCATCGTTTCAGCAGAAGGCACAAATGCCTTTTATTAGCTTTGTGGTGAAAAGATTTCAGTTCTCAGTAGGCACAGGATGTCATTGGCCACGGTTGTTATAAGCCTGTTTAAAGCCTCCTAATTTACGACTGTAATGGTATTTGGTTATATAGCTAAAAGAAGAAGAATATATGAGAGTCCGGAATTTAATTTATGTGCTAATTTTATGACTTTTAGATAAAAAAGAAAATTTTTGCATCTTGCTTTTGCCAAAATCTTGTGCCCAGCTTTGGTATACAGCTTCTTCTTGGAAATAACTACAATTTACTGAATCTTAAAATGTTGTTAAGTGACTTGGCTTTTTTTTTCTTTTTTACTGTGAAAATTAACTGCTTTATATTGTAAAGTCTCATTTGTTCTTGTGTTATTTAAACAAAAAGGTAGAGTGAATTTTTGCTCCTTTCAGCAAATATTTACTGAATGTCAGCTGGTTTTAGAGCTGTAATATTGAGAATTTAGCAAGGTAAGGTCGCTGGCCTCCTCCTGATGCTTACAGACACTAGATTCTTAAACGAAGAGGCAGAAGTAGTCATGGCAGATAGAATTTTGAGAAGAAATAAGAAAAAGTTAATGGGAGTGGGGTAGGGTGGGGAAATTATTCAAAATTTTTGTGGTATGTACTTACATGTTTTATTCAAAATGAATTGTGTTCTCTCATATGTTTAGATATTAAGCTATAACAAGATTGTGGTATTGTGATACTCACCCAGAAATGACTTGAATCATGATTTTGAGCCGTTTGTTCTATATTTAAAGGAAAATCTGGAGGGAAATTGGGATGACTGACAATTCTAACAGCTAACTCACATCAGTAAGATAAAATTTTCTGGCTTTTACTAATTTGTTATCAGCAGGATGAAATTTCATAACCATTTACTAGGAGGATGAACTTGCTTTATTCATATCTCTTCAGTTATTGTGAGTTTATCATATTACTTGTTCTCTTTCAACAAAGAAGTTTTGGAAACCAGTTGTTAACATGCAGTTTAGTGTGAACCTTCAAAGATGACCATTTAAAAAATACGGTTTTAGGTCTGAATTTTTAAAACATTACATTTTGTTCATTCTAATTTTCATAGAATAAAAACAGTGTGAAACTACGGTAATGCAAATAATGTGATTGAGAATAGCTCGCCTTCCACCTGGCCTTATTTCTTAAATAGAGGGTAGGTCTTCATGTCCCTAGTATTTTCCTTGCTTAATCCACATAGATTGAACTGAGAAGCCTAATGTGGGATTTTTAGAATTGCTGCTGTTGTTTTGTATGGCAGCCAGCCACAGGACCTAGAATTATCCCAGTGGATATTTAAACTGGAAAAGACAATTGTCACCAGGCAGCGCCAAATTGTGACTAGGGTCCAGATGGATGTGGATTGCACAGATAGCCCCCCACAATCCCAACTCCCCCACCCCCCACCAAGTGTATGCTTGTGGCTCTGTTGGATTCACTCAGTGACCATGGAAATTGAATATTTTGGACTCCACCTACGGCATCATGGCAGGGGTTTACTGTTGTTAAACAATTAAAACAATATATACCTTTAAAAAGTAATAGAATAATAGTTGGATATATCACCATATTAACATAAATAACAAATCTTGATTTTCTCATACTGAGCCTTCCAAGTTGTTTTTCTCTTCGGTGTATTTAAGATCAAGGCTCTGAGCCTGTCCCAGGGTTGGGGCCTGGTGTAAAGGAGCCCTTTATAGTACCCGGAAAGTCTTGATCTACAGTAGAGAAGAGATGCTGACACTGAATTGGGTGAGCAGAATGGGAGAAGGAGCAAGAGCAAACCTTGCTCCTTCTGGGGTCCTGATTATAACATGCTGGAGAGAACTTTTCTAGACCACCAGGATCTAACGTGGAATGAGAAGATGGCATTGGAACTGTGCCATTTTAGTAATTTATATTCCCCTCCTTTTTAAATCACTTATGCTTAGGCCCAGGTCTTTATCAGCACCTCCCCTTTTTTGTTCCTTCCCAGTTATGTAAGCACATTGTCCTTTCATGTCTTCTTCTCAGCCAGCTGCTCAGTCTTCACTGAGATTTTTCAAAAAGGTGCTTGCTGGAAAGAAGTGGGAACATTTTCCCCTTAACATTGTTCCTAGTCCTTGACCTCCCTGGTTGAATTTCATTACTTCCACTGTATTTGTAACTGCCCAGAGGCCCATGCAAGATGGCAGGCAAGCAGTTTAGTTGGATAGTGCCTCTGGCAATTAATGAAACCAGCTGCACCATTGCTGTTTTCTCATTTACCTGATGAGCTGAGATGCATAGTGCTCCAGGATGGACACCTCATTTGAAGAATTGGAAACTATAATGAAAAGACCCCCAATTGACCCTGTTCACTGTGGTTCTTTAAATAGAATCAGAATCCCTACGTAATTTACTAAAGTAGTGAGAGTGAAACACAATAGCTTGATGACTTGTAATTGATGGTTTGGAAATCTGATTGCTGGTGGTCCTGACACTGTAGTCTTTAGTGGGTGGGCAGGGTTTCTCTGTGGGCTTCTCAAGTCTCCCTTAGCATGGCAAGTCTGGGTCTCTAGCAAGCCCTGCTGTCCCTGTACTGTGTGATTGCTCTGCTAGTGTTCAAAACTCTTTTGGCTCAATGCGTGTTGAGAGGACATTGCCCAAATAAACATTGTTGTCGTTGGTCTCCTTGGGCATGGCCCCTGGTGGAGAGGACTGGTGGTCTGCAGATTTGTACTCAGCATCTCAACCACCTGAAAATCATTCAGAAATAAATTTCTTGTTTTTTATTTCTTGGAAGGGCAAATTGTCTTCCCAGGGCTTATAGTAAGGTGTCCCCCATTTTAAATAAACTCTGCATCTGAAGTTGTAGTTGACTCACATGAAAAAGGATATTCAATAAAATTTCTCTAAACTTGGGGAACTTCAGTGAATGCTGCAAAAAGTTCTTTGATGTAAGCACTAGCTTAGGAACATACCTACAGATTGAAAAGAGGCATAGCTATAGAAATCTTTGTCTCTACACAAATTGTTCTTTTTAAATTGTGAACTGTTGTGAGTCCCTTTCCAAAGACCTCAATGAGATTATTTTGTGTCTCTACCCAAGAAAGGACAGAGAAAGAAAAGTTGGTGCTGAATTTTCTCGGTTTTCCACTTAGTCTCGAATAATAGTGTGCTTCATTCACTTTCAGTGCTAGATGGGAAAACTAGTGTGTAAATCAAAACTTAATAAAGTCCTTTTTGGCATTCATGTTTGAAAATGTTCCATCAGTTTGATATAATATAAAGAATTGCATATGCAGTCATAATAACTAACATTTCTTTATCTTGCCATGTGCCAGGCATTGTGCTAGACTTTACACACAAGGGGACCTCAGTTCTCATCTTCTCCGAGATATAGGTACACGTGAGGGAAGTGAGCTCAGGAAGTTAGCAGTGTTGCTCACCGCCTCTGGGTGTGAGCCCATGCTGCTCACCACTTTTATGTGAGTTAGTCTGCCTTGATTTATGTGGGCTGACAAGGTCGGTCTCTGCATTGGGCTTTCAGAAAGTGGAGAACACCTGCATGTTGGTGTAGAGTAGTGCTTTGTAAATGCAGCTGACTCCAAGACCCCCTTTCTTGTGCTTCTCTGTGTTCTAATGGACCCTCGGCACTTCCTCCTTGATTGTTGCACTGGGGGCAGGAATTATATCTGTCCTGGCTTTAATATTTTCCCAACTCAAGACTCTGAATCAGCTGGAGACTTTGAATCAACTTTCTTGAATGACAGTGTGGCAAGAATAGGAAAAGGGAGGGCAGCAAGGGGGATGGACACGACAATGCCAACAAAGCAAAATCCCTAAGCGGATGTGTCTGTCTGAGGGGCCCCCCACTGAGCAAACAGGAAAAGAGGCCAAAGGCTCAGAGGTGTCTTGGGTTTTGAATGGTTGCTGCCTCTCTTTAGTTTTTTATTTTATTAAAAAATTATCAGCTGAGTGCAGTGGCTCATGCCTGTAATCCCTAGCACTTTGGGAGGCCAAAGCAGGAGGATCACTTGAGGCCAGGAGTTTGAGCCCAGCCTAAGCAACATAGCAAGACCCTGTCTCTACAAGATACAGAAAAATTAGGCCAGGAGCAGTGGCTCATGCCTGTAATCTTAGCACTTTTGGAGGCTGAGGTGGGAGGATCGCTTGAGGTCAGGAGTTCGATGCCAGTTTGAGCAGGAATGAGACCCCCGTCTCTACAAAAAATAGAAAAATTAGCTGGGTGTGGTGGCATGCACCTGTAGTCCCAGCTACTTGGGAGGCTGATGCAGGATTGCTTGAGCCCTAGAGTTTGAGGTTGCAGTGAGCTATGATGACGCCACTGCACTCTAGCCTGGACAACAGAGTGAGACCCTATCTTGGAAAAAAAAAAAAAAGAAAAATCAGCTGGATGTGGTGGTATGCATCTGTAGTCCCAGCTACTCAGGAGGCCAAGGCAGGAGGATCCCTTGAGCCCAGGAGTTGGAGGTTGCAATGAGCTATGATCATGCCACTGCACTCCAGCTTGGGCAAAAAAGTGAGACCCTATGTCAAAAAAAAAAAAAATATCATAGAGTACAATTGACTTTAGCTTTCTTGTGATATACAAGTCTGTAGAGTTTTAGCACATGTATAGATTTGTGTAACCACAGTTAGAATACAGGGCAGCCCCCGACTCATGATTCCTTTTGTTCTAGTTTTGAAGGAATGTCTCAGTGCTGAAGAGACTTGTGCTCCTCCTAGGTAGGGTGCTTTGGGAAGACCCAGGAAGGACTTCTCCAGAGGCCTGGGGTTCACTTTCAGCCAGGCTTGAGGCTTCTCCATCTAGGTTTCCTTCCTTGTTTTATCACACTCCCATTTTGCTTATCATTCTAATGAAAAACTAGGGTTTCCTTTTTTTTTTTTTTTTTAAGGGCTGAGTGATGATTAGGCATTCATGGGGCTGTAGCAGTATTTCAGGACTTCTCCCATCAGTCTTAACCCTTTGGGCTTCCTGCATATTGTTGTTGAGTGGCTTTGCAGGGGCCATTATTGGTACAGTTTAGAAGGATGAGTTCCTGGGGGTAAGTAGCCTATATCCATGAGGGACAACATGGGGTGTCTGGCCCTGGAGAGAAGATACATTCTACCCCAGAGGCTGGTGAGTCAGTGAATTTCTTGGGTCATGTTTGGCCTCCTCCATTTGATTGTACTTCCTGTGAAGAATTTGTATCTTACCATGTTTATTCCTGGATGGCCCGTTGAGGTTGCTGTGGTTGATGGACTTGCTGGGAAGCCTCAGAGAAAGAGAGGTCACTTGAGAGGTTTAGAGGTTGTATCTCCTATCTGAGATTGCTTGTAAAGGTCTGTGTTTACAAATTACAGAATAGATTTGTCATACAAGCACCCATTGGCCTCTTGATTTATCATCGAAAAACCATTTATTGAGGGCCTGCTGTGTGCAGGCCCTGGGCTAGGGCTGAGAGTGAGAACTTAGAATTCAATAATTAGTGATTCAACATCTGTTTTGTTTTTTTAAAAAAACCAAAAATTCTTGAAGCCCAGTAAACGGGGGATGACCATGCTGCTCCTGTTTGCCCTAGGTAGCCTGGTTCACACCTGCTGTCCTGGCATATTTATTATTAGTGTCCCACTCACTCTCCAGTGTCCTGTTTGGATGATCAATTAATACGGTTGCCCCAGTGAAGGGGGAAACGAGGCAGGGTGCTTTTTGCTTACTGGAAGTCAGTGTTTTTTGTTGGAGTGTTACGTGGCGCCTGCTACTTGGGCTTCTCCCATGCTGTCAAGGCCACACCTGTTTGTTTTCACATGTCTAGGAGATAACCATGCAATTAATTACTGCAGCATGATGCTTAACTTATTATAACATGGGATCCAGGGTGGTGGTGTTTTGGAGGGCTTTTAATTTTTTATTGAGAATGTGGATTTTGGTGGTACATACATACATTGCTCATCAGGCCATATAAATTATTATGAAGTATTCAGGGGTTGATTACAGATTCTCAGGCCCCACTCCTAGGGATTTTGATCCAGTAGATCTGGATAAGGCACAAGCATATTTAATTAAAAATAAAACAAAAAACACCCAGCAACAGGAACAAAAATCTCTCCCAGTGATGGCTTGTCAGCCAGGGTTGAAGAACCGCTGCTGTTCTCCAGTCAAGAACACTGGACCCATGCCTTGCAAGTGTGCATGTGGGTATTCCAAGTGGGGAGGCTCGTGGGGACTCTGGAGAGCTCCTCCAGCCTAGCCTATAGGTTCAGCTGTGACGTATCTGTTTTTCAAGAGAAACTAGAAATCTGGGTTTTTAAAATGTGCAACTTCCTAATTTTTGGAATGTTTAATTTTTAAAAAAGACAAAGAGCAACTCCCCTCCCCCCCAAATAAAATACTGTGGGAAACAGGGTGTCCAATTTAGTCAATGAATTACCAGAGGGAAGAACCCTGCTATTAGCATCTAGAGAGTGGTTTCTGGCTGTAGAACTCCCAGGAAGTGCCTTAATAAGATGCCAGGGTAATTTGAAATGGCGGAAGTGCAGCCGTAACAAGACTACACACAGAGGCTATTTTTACTGTGGCTCTGTTAATTGGCTTTTGTTAATATTATTCAGCAATTGAATTTTGTAAACCTCATAGCCCAATGAGCCACATACCAAATAATAGTATTCAGTGATGTACACCATAAATTTAGGGTTTTGTTTTTAAATTAAAAAATGTATTTTTTTCTTTCTCTATTGTGCTTACAGAAAGAATGGAGATTTTGCTTTCTGTGTTTAATTAGAAAATCATAGCCAGGCTCTGCCAATGTAGGCCTCAGACTTTAACCTTGAGTTTGAGTTTTGCTTGAAAAGTGACTACTAAAGAAAGAGAAGATGTGTAGTCAGGCAGTGAATGGAGAAACCTTCTGGCTTTTTTATGCCAGAGCTTCTGGTTTTGCGTCTCCTAGCCCTTTGTCTATAACCCAGGCTTGAGCTTTGCGCTTGGAAGTAGCCAGTGTTGGGAATGGCTGGGAGGGGGTCCCTGCTTTTGATGTGTGTTATGCAGCACCTGTTTTTGTAGTGGTACACTGCAGTGGGTGTCTCTTGGGCGCCGTGTCTGCTTTTGACAAGAGGAAGTGGAATGTGTTACTGTTGTTGAAGCTGGAACAGAGCCACCATGTTGCCTGTAGGCAGCATAGGTACCGGAGCTGGTGCAGGCCACCGTCAGTGCCTGCGCGAGTTTTTCTGTGTAGATTGATTCTGGCTCACGAGGTCCTGGAGGGCGAGTGGGCCGGGCGTC
>RJWJ010004686.1:15401-74010 GCA_004363605.1 Indri indri
TTTCTTTCTTTCTTTTTTTTTTTTGAGACAGAGTCTCGCTTTGTTGCCCGGGATAGAGTGAGTGCTATGGCGTCAGCCTAGCTCACAGCAACCTCAAACTCCTGGGCTCAAGCAGTCCTTCTGCCTCAGCCTCCCGAGTAGCTGGGACTACAGGTATGCACCACCATGCCTGGCTAATTTTTTCTGTGTGTGTGTGTGTGTGTGTGTGTGTGTGTGTGTGTGTGTGTGTGTATTTTTTTTCTTTTCAGTTGTCCAGCTAATTTCTTTCTATTTTTTTAGTAGAGACGGGGTCTCGCTCTTGCTCAGGCTGATCTCAAACTCCTGAGCTCAAACGATCCGCCCGCCTTGGCCTCCCAGAGTGCTAGGATTACAGGTGTGAGCCACTGTGCCCAGCCCACATCTTTCTTTTAACCATCAGAATGTATTCGTAAGAGCAGAACATGTATTCACTTGATTTTGTTTGTGTCCCCCTTCAAGAATGAGAATAGATTTTGCCTGCTTTGTTGATGGTTGTATCCTAGTGTCTAGACCAGTGCCTGGTAAATCAAAATGTTGGCCTGGAGAGTAGACCTCAGAACCACGCACATTTTATAGTGAGATGGCCATACTTCCAAGAAAGTAAGAGACTTGCTCACAGTCATAAATCTGCTTAGTGGCAGAACAGTTGACTCAGAGATCAAAATTTCTTTTTACTTTTAATATAATGGCTTCTAAGGAAAGCAAATTTTGTTGTATTTGTGGCTGGAAGAGTTTCAATTCAGTGTTTTCTTTCTGTCTACAATTCTGTAGGGTAATTTTGAATGCTTGGGGCTGTAGGTTGAAGAGAGTGATTTCCCTGGAGCAGCAAGTCAGGCTTTGTCTCATCAAGGGGTCGATGAAGGGAGTAGTGGGTTTGGGGGGAACCACAGGCAGAGCTCTGAATCCCAGGAAAGAAGGGAGTGGCACTGGGTGTTTCTGCTGCCATACCAAGTAAAGTATGTGGAAAGAGCTGAATAGGCAATTCCATAGATTTGTGAGTGCTCACGTTCACTTCTCCCTGGTTTGTGCAGCCAGCACAATATTGGGGCATCCTTTTGATCCCCACGCACTAAGATTGTGAAATCTTAGTTCTTTCTTCCTTATATCATTTTCGTAGTCATTCTCTTTATGTTGATAGCCCAGGCTTTGCCTAGACTCTGACAATGCTCTTAGGGGTGTTTTGGCGGGTAGCAGGCAGGGTGATTCCTCGGCAGGCTTTTCAAGGTGCTGTGGGTGCCCTTGGGTACTCAAGGCTGTGGAACAAGTCAGGTTGACTGAAAAGTGGAGGCAGAGTTAAGAGAATTCAAGGGGAGAGGGCCTTCAGAAAACAGCCCACTGGAACCTTCCCTCTGCCTGAGCGGCACCCAGGGAAGGGCAGAAAAAGTTGTACAAAGGGACATACCAATCCCTGACTGCCCACAGATGCTTTTTACTTCCCGGGTACCTGCAGGCTGTTGTCAGTTCCTGAGTGGGATGAGAGTGGGTTCTGGGATGCAGAACTTTGGCTTTAAATCAGTATGGCCTGTAAGGAAAAGTGCTGATTCAAATCAGTGATTATTTACCTAGAGCTTTCAAGCCAGACACACTTGAGTCAGGATTCCTCCTTGCCCTTCTTACTGGCTGTGTGACCTTGGGCTAGTTTTCTAATCCCATGGAGCCTCCACTCCCTTTCTGTAAAATAGGGATGGTTTTCTTCCTTGTAAGGTTGTTGCAAGGACTTCCTGTATGATGTATTAAAGTATTGTACACTTTTATGTGCCAGGCCCAATAAATAAGTACATATTTGTTAAAAAATAATTTGTTGATAAAATGAAACCACAGTGAGTGGTTCTTTATTGCCCCTTCCTTTGTGTGGTGGGAGAGGAGATTTATTATTGATAGGAAGGAGGAGGAGGGGAGGAGAGAGGGGACTGAAAAATAAAGGAAAGGAAAAATTTCATCACAATTTCACTGTGTCTTTTAGTTTTGCCTGTTCTTTTAGTTTTGTCATGTTTTTATAATATGATTCCTTGTAGTAGATCATGGTTTTTAACAAAATTTTCTGTTTCAAATGCTGAGTCAAGAGCTCTCCCTGTCTCCCTGTTTTCTATGGAAATATTCCTAAGACATCAATTTTATTCTTTTCATTTTTACCAAGTTAAATTTTAGATGGACATAGTATGAGTTTGCTCGAAGGTTTGAAAACTTGAGTTGATGGCATGGGTGCGTGATTTCTGGTAAGGTTCACTGTCAAATGGAACCTCGAAGGAAAACTCTAAAGGTGGGTTTTGTATTACACCTCTTTTTTTTTTTTTAAGAGGAACAATGCAGTTATAAGCAATTAATGAAATATCGTATGAATATCACAGGAAAATTGGGTTGTTTACAGACTTTAAATACCAGAAGGAAAACAAATACCGCCCTCAGAGACCACATACAGGGAAGGATTATGTCCTCTGCACTGTGTTACCACCTACAGCACAACAACGGAAGTAGTTTAGGTTCAGAAACCAGATTATAGTTGTATAGAGAAATGGGAGACACAAAGCTGCTTACAGTTTGACTTTATATGAATAGCGTAAATATATTCAGGTTCAAAGGCAGTGTTTATTTTGGAGTCGGCTTCTTCTTGTGTTGAGAAGAAGTAAGGAACAGTTTAGAAACCTTAATTGGAGGTTGGGTTGCTGGTCAGTAGGAATGGACCATGGGTGGGTCAGCCGCCCAGAATGGAATCAGAATCCTTTTCATCACTTAATCTCTTGGCTTTTGATTTGTATCTGAAGCTTTCAACTTTTTTGTCTAAGTCAATGAGAAGAGTTTGTTTGGCTGCTTTAGTGATGCTTGAAGTGATATTTCAGTATTGACATTACACTGTGGATATAATTCTAAAAATTTGAGCATGCTATGAAGTCACAGGGAGAAACAGACGCTTGTTAGGGCTGAGGGCAGGGGGCCCACAGAATTCCATGTTTTGTCTTCTGGATAAATGGTTAGCCATTATAATAAGCTTTTTATTAAAATTCACTCAATTATGTTGTGTATGATGCCTTCTAGTATCGTATGGAATCATAGGACTCTTGGGTTCCAGTGCTATGTCTGTTCTATCTTCATGGTGGTTGGTGTAGTTTAGTGCTGTGGTCTCCAACTGCTGGGCCTCAGACCAGTACCCTCTGTGGCTTGTTAGGAACTGGGCCACACAGCAGGAGGTGAGTGGCAGGTGAGTGAGCCAAGATTCATCTGTATTTGTAGCTGCTCCCATCACTCTTATTTCCTCATCAGGTCCAACTCCTGTCAGATCAGCCAAGGCATTAGAGTCTCATGGGAGCTCAAACCCTACTGTAAACTGGGATCTAGGTTGCACACTCCTTATGAGAATCTAATGCCTGATGATCTGAGGTGGAGCTGAGGCAGCGATGCTAGTGCTGGGGAGTGGCTGCAAATAGAGATTATTATTAGCAGAGAGGTTTGACTGCACAATAAATGCGATGCACTTGAATCATCCTGAAACCATTCCCCCCACTCCCATCCTGGTCTGTGGAAAAATTGTCTTCATGAAACCAGTCCCTGGTGCCAGAAAGATAGGGGACCACTGCTTTAGCGTGTGTCTGTTATTTCTGTGGCATAACCTGGGTTCCCCAACTGGTCAGTTAGGAGGCCCGATCTAGTAGATTACTACCCAGGAGACGTTCTCTTCCCATTGCTTAGTCATTTTTTATCCAATATTGAATTAAATTACCTTAAAGAGTATAGTATTTATTCCTAATGTGTCTTGACAGAATCATGTGACTGATTTCCAGTTTAGCATTACCAGATTGACTAATTACTTAGCTGTTGAATGTCAAATGTATTACCTTTTAGTGGCTAAAATACAAGAACAACTTTATACATAAGTTTGCCTAATAGTAAAGAATTGGGACTTTTCTTATGCTCTTTTAAACTAATATTGTTGAATTTGAAGTCAGTTGGGTTTTTTAAGTGAGTAGAAGAAAGTGCCGCTGCGCATGTGTAACAAATGTTAGTGATATCTGCTTGCAGAATCTGAAATCTCCATTGTTTTAGATGCTTTGATATGAAGACTTACCAGGGCCCTTTCTTTCACTATTGATGAAAGAATGGATGTGCTAATCCTTTGTCCTTCCTTATATTTTCTGGATCCTTTACTACTGGTGCTTTTTAATTTGTTGTTCTCTCTCTTGAAACAGTTTCTTATACTTGACATTGCAGTCCAGACTGTAGGGCTGTTGCCTCCCTTGGAAAGGGCACTGACCTTTATAATGCAGCTTCACCAGGTATCTTTAAAAAGCAGCTGTCCTTTCTTTCCACCTGGCCCACTGCCCAGCCAAATCTCCCCTCCTCCTTGGTCTTAATCCATTTTATGCCGCTATAACAGAATACCACAGACTGGGTAATTTATAATGAACAGAGATTTATTGGCTCACGATTCTGGAGAATGAGAAGCCCAAGATTGAGGGGCTGGCCTCTGGTAGTCTGGTGCAGGCCTTCTTGATGTGTCATACATGGTGGAAGGCATCACTTGGTGATAGTGGCTTTAATCCATTCACTCCACCCTCATGGCCTGATCACCTCTCATTAGGTTCCACCTTCCAACACTGTTGCATTGGGAATCAAGTTTCCAACACATGAACTTTGGGGGACACAGTCAAACCATAACACTCCTTTTGAAGGAATTACTCATTAGCTGTCATGGCAGGATTTCTTCTCTTGCACCCTTCATTATGTGTTTATTCAAATTGCCTCCACTTTTCTAATATAGAGGTGATTTTTTGCTACAGTGATAGCTCGTCCGACTGGAACGTCACTTGCTGCCTGGCTAGTCCTCCTCCCCACCAATCTGTTCTAGAACACAGCTGTAAATGACTGAACAAGCATGCAGAGCTCAGATGACTGGGCTCTTTCTTTGTAGGAGTCAGAATATTACTGTCTGACGTAATATTCCTGGAGGCTGTCACTTAATTGCAAGGACTGGATAGTAATTGGTGTTCATAATGATTTCCCTGAGCCATTAAGAAAAATATCTTTAATGTACTCAAGAATTCAAGGTTTAGAAAGATTTCCATCCAGATTGGCCCCTTAAAGAAAAAAGATGTGGTGCATAATTTATTTTCAGTTATCTTCTAACTGCGCTATGCAAAATGACTCATTGATTGGGGAGTGGGTGGTGCCATTAGGTAGTCTTATCATAGTGTCTGTTTTGACTCTTTCATTCTTAGTAGAAATACACATGTTCTCTGCAATTGAAGTATGATTTTCTTTAAAGGGAGTGTTGTTCCAGATAAGGTAGCTTTGACCTAAAGAAGGCATAATTCTATATTGTCTTTTAATTTTAAGCTCTTTAGGGAATAGAAGTACTGTCTTATTAAATTGAAAGTCCTGAATGATGTCATAACACTGACATATTCCTGTGCTTTCTTTGTCTACTTGCTCATCCACAGCCCTGATCAGGGCAGGTAGGGAGAAGTAGATAAGCATATGTTGATTGTAATAAGAAGTAGTAGTTACAAGGATGAAATGCACAGAAATACGAGCCCGCTCACCTCATACTTAGTTTGGGCTTTGGAGGTATGTGATGAGAGCACACAGATCAGTGGGCTCATGTTGCCTTATTCCTGCTCTGTGTAGGGAGATGTTTAGTAGAAGACTGAGATGTTTCCTGAAGCGCTCTGAGCTGTCTCTCTCCCAAGTTAATTACATGGTTCCTTATCTTAGATGGCTCCTGGAGAGCTGTCTGGGTAATACACCCTCCAGCATTGGTGACTATGGATTTTTGGTGACTATGGATTTTTCGCAGATGCTTCCTGGAAAAGAGGACTCACGAGTGAGGCCTGTGGTTTTGGGGTTTATATTGCAGAACTACTTAAGCTGGTCTTTGCCTTTGGAGTGGATGGATATAGAACATTAGAAAGAGTGGTCAGTGCATTGCCCAGTGCTGAACTCATGCCGTTCACCTAATAGTCACGTAGGTTACATGTTTGCTGGTAAAAATAAGGAAACTTGAAAAGGGAAGTAGATTGGAATTCTCAAGTTGAACTAAGAATGGCATGGATGAGACATTCTGGGAAATTGCCAAAACAGATTTGGTTTAGCTATTAGGTGGGTGTCCCAGCTCTCTGGGGATTACTTCCTTATCTGTAAAAATCACCGATTTTGTTGAGCTAGGCTTGTCTGTCCTTTGAGCTCCTGAACATTTCAGAACATAAGTTATGTGTTTTTCAGAAAAATATAATTGACATTTGTTAGAGTTTACTTGTTGCAAACCTAACCTTCATCCACCGAAACCCCCAGCTAAGACAGTAAGTTGAATTTGTAATTGTAATAAGTACTATGTAGCTGAAAGGGAAAAGAGAACTGGAGTTTTGGCCTTTGCATACAGTCTTGAAGAAGGGATTGCCAGGCTTCAGAGTGCATAACAAATCACTAGCACTTGTTTAGAAAATCATAGATTCTTATACCCCACTTATGTAGTTCTCATGTTGTGTCTGGGATAGAGCCTGGAAGTTAGCATGTCAGCACAATCCTGGTGAAAAGTCAATGATTTTTGTTACTGAATGTGAACCGCTTAATAGAAAAACTTAATAGCTCTACCCCAATAAACCTCTTAAATCCAAAATATTACACCCCCCCCCCAAATCATCAAAACACCACTAAAATTTAAAGGAATAAATACCAAGAAACAAAGTTTCCCAGTTGGATGGGAATGAGAAACAGCCAGGTCTTTCCCGCTCTGCATTAGGCACACATCACACCACCATGGAATCCCCTCTTCCAACTTAGTGACAGAGACTGGCATCTCCCTGGTGCATTATCTGACACATTCCTCTCATTGTATGTCTGCAGAGAGGTGATGCGGTTTTGTGACATGGCTTCTAGTCCTCGGTATATCGTTGCATTCTCCCTTTTTCTCCTGGCCTGTTGCTACCTGCATGCCTGTTTCCTTCTGGAATTTGGAAAGGATTATTTGCAGCTCACATTTTGAGGGATCCATGTCCTATCCTTTGATGATCTTCAAGGCCTTCTAGGCAATCCTTGAAGGCTCAGCTTCAGCCTCCACGGGGGTCCACACCACTAGCCCTGTAGTAATATCTCCCTTAACAACTCTTTTGGCACGTCCGTCAAAGCAAAGTAATTGGGTTTCACACTGTCCTGTTTCCTAAGTGCTTCTACTACAAAGTATAGTGTTTCTCTGTAATGCCCTCCTTTTGTGTGTGTATGTGTCTGAGTATGTTTAAACACCTCTCTAAAGTATAAGCTTCCTGAAGGTAGGTGCTATGTCTTCAGCAGTGTAGGCGTATCCTGGGCACTGATTAAAAGCAGTCAATCTTCAGCTTACCGAGATTTGCGTTATTAGGCTTTGCTATTCAGCATATGTAAGGCCAATTTCAGGCAATTAATCTTTGAAGTTTTTGTTTCAGATTAAAGTCAGCAGAAAGAAAACCATTTTGATTTCCAGTATTTATTCAAAAAATTTTATGATGAGATAAAGGCAGGAGCAAACAGAAGCTCATCGTCAGTTTCAGAAAGCCTGTGTGGCTGAGTGGCTTGTGAATGTGCTCACACGTGCATGCCTTCATGCTCCCCAAGGAATTCCTGCAGGATGTTCTTTCCTTTGTCATAGGAGGGAAAAGGCCAGGGGTTGAAAATAAGTTTTTATGATTGGTTACGGTATTGCCATGTATGATTATAATCAATTAAAATATTTATGTTGTAGAATAGTATACGTGGCAGTTCCTATGTAAGTTGGTTAAATAGGGTATCTGTGATCATTTCTGTTTTAAAGTCCACAACTTGGTATAGGGAACAAGTCTGGTTGTGAGTCATGAGCTGGTTAACCTGTCTCTAAGCTTTAGTTTCTCCATCTATAAAATGAGGATAATGATACTTAGGTTGGGCTGTGTGGGGAATGAATGATAATGCATAAAAAATGCTTGTTTACTAAATGTCTCAAGAGTGGGGCCAGTGTGGTGTCTGGGTCCTGTTCTTACAGCCCCATCTCCAGGACTATAAAGCTGTCTAGGTGTCACAGGGGCATGCTTGCTGGAGTTCAGCTAAGTGTGCACCCCTCCAGGATGTTGAGGGAAGAGGACATTTGTTATTCCTAAGTTGTGTATTTACTTACCTCAGTGTCATAAACTTGATAGAATTTCCCTCTCTACTATTCTACCCATTCTCTTTCAGGTCAAATGAGTACCAAAGTTTTATGATTCTGTGACAAAAGGGGAGATTTAAGGAGAAAACACTACGAACAGAAAAAAGTGCTGTTGAGTTGCAGTGGACTTCTGTATTAAGGTGTGAGGGAAGGTTGGGGGATGAGTAGTAAAACTTTTTAATAGAGTAGATGGTATTGGTCCATTTCTTTGTGATTAGAGCCCTAAGTTAAGGGCTCTGTCTTTCATTTCTTGGATTTATTTGTACCTCTCCCAAGTTTCCCCTTAATATGAACGAGACCACCAGAATTT
This sequence comes from Indri indri, assembly GCA_004363605.1. NCBI lineage: Eukaryota > Metazoa > Chordata > Mammalia > Primates > Indriidae > Indri > Indri indri. Next base: position 23,873 of record RJWJ010004686.1, read on the forward strand.
CCCTCTCAATGAGAATGTTTAATCATCAAATGTACTTTAATGGAGTTATTGAGGTTTAGGTAAAAATTATGCAACATGAGTTAGTTACCTAGTACTTGGTGATAATTGAAAATTTAGGAAGATAGGAACATTGCCTGTCATTTTCTCTTGGGATTTAAAAGCCTCCCTTGAATGCTATCCCTTCTGTATTTAGGCTCCTCTCTGGGCCAGGGACAGACTTCATTAGAGTCAGACAGACTGGCTGCCACAGTGCCCTGCATTTTAAAATCATGTGGCAGGATTTTTCTTGGAAAGTGCTATAAATAGCATATTTGCAAGTGCAGGGTGAAACATGAAAGTTGGAAATTAGGCCGTTTTCCTTATCTTGGACTTCTGCCAAGAATAGTTTGAATTTTCTTCTTAAAAAAAAAAAAAGCATGCATTTTTCTAAATTTAAAGACTTTAAAGGAACCCAAAGCTGTAAAAGTTGCTCTATCAAAGGGGATGATTCTGGTTAGTGTGAGCCAATCAAACTTTGCATGAAATGATGTCAATTGGAGTAAAAATTATAATTATAAATCTTACTATGTCTGCTAACCCATTGAAAGCACAGAGGGGAAATAATTAAGGCTGTTTCTTTAAAAACAAAACATTTTGATAGCAGGAATTTGACAATTTGATAGAAACAGAGAGTCCCTCTCTTGCAGTTTATATCATGGTGGAAAGGGATCCTGTTGCCATTGTACCTTGGGCAGATAATAATAGAGTTTAAAGTTTCTCATCTGTAGAATATGTTAATGACCTACACTGGTTGCTCTCATAGGGTCTTTCAGGATCTATTGAGAAAATAGATGTGAATAGTATTTGGGAACTTTTTGTCATTGATTGTCTTATAAATGCATTAATGTTTACATGGTGCCCTGTAAATAAAGTAAGCCATGAACCTTTAATCTCTGCCATCTGGCATTTTATAACCATGACACCATGTCCAAGAAATGTAGACAATAGGACAAGAGAGTAAAGTTCATAGATGGATACTAGACATGTATATTTAATGCTGACCAAGTCATTTACTGGTGTACTTTAAGATGGATGATACAAAGGAAAGAAAGACCTTGTTAATATTTAGTTCAAAATCTCTCCATGCAAAAGTTAGATGTTTCAGTGATCCAGCATCAGGTGGGTCCAGAGTGATCCATTGGTCCAAAGTCAGGTGAAGGAGTGTGGTCGTGTTGTTCATCTGCAGTAAGCAGGCTGCACAAGATATTACAGAGGTCAAAGTCGGATGATGTAATAGATGTATAGCCTCATAGAAACATCAGTGAGTAATGCCTTTTTCCGTATCCTTAATTTCCTAGCACAATGCAGTCCATTTATAATTATGTGCATTTTCATTTTCTCTGAATATCCCATAGTCAGTATGAAGGAGTGCTGTATGTTATAGCTAAAGGGATGCCATGAGAAAGGTGGTAAAGGCCTCCCTCATGAGTGGGGGCACCCAGCTTTTGCAGACTTAAGCTTGTAGCCCACCCTGCGAGGAGAGTTGGTATATTTCTCCCTTGGGTGAGACAAATTTTTATCTTTTTAAAAAACTGTTGGTATAGCCTCCTTAGCACGATTATGTGCATATTAACATTCAGTATTAACATTGAGTCTCAGCTTCAGTTTTTCTCCTGAGACTATTTTTACTGGCCATTTTGTTCCTTCACACAAAGGTGGTCCATCTCAGCAGATAGATTGTACTTCTGTTAGTTTAAAATTTAGAGCTTTGCTTTTTTTTTTTTTTTTTAAATAAAGAAGTACATTATTTTATCACTCCACTCCCTCCTCTCATATTGGCCAGGCCTTTCAAAAATGAGCAGTGGGCCTGACTTGACTAGGTTTGAGGTAGTCGCAATCTGAATTAGGGAGAAAGGGGCAGGGAATCAGCGCGGGCTGTGGTGGGCTGGCACGAGAAAGAAGATCAGCCGAGCGCCCACTGTGTGCTAGGCACAATGGCCAGGGTCTTAACGTGTTCTTTGTGTTTTATCTACAGCCTGCCTTACCTGAAACAGGCTCAAGGAACCTGGATGCATTGGGCCCTAGAGCAGTCTTAGGAAGCTCCTAGAAGTTAAGCAACTTCCCCAAGGAACATAGTGATGGGATGTAGAGGGGGGATGAGAGTCCAAGGTTGCCTGAATCACAGATTCATTTTTTCTAATACATTGTCTTGTTTCTTAGAAATGAGGGAGGTAGAATTCTTAGACACATTCCTGATTTAAATTTAATTTAAAATAGACCTAACTTGGAGACTTAGTATATGTTAATGAAGACTAATGCCTTTCCATGGCCTGGCGTCTGTCACAAAAATCATTGATTAGTTATTAGGTCCTGATTCTGTATTCTCTTTGTAAGGGAAGCTCATGTTCTATATAAAGCAAATGCTGAGTGAATCTACACATCTCAGTTTTTATGCCACTGTCAAACTGCTAAGTCTTGAGAACACACACTTGCGGTCTTGAGTTCAGGCCTAGAGGGAAGCACAGATCTTTTTCTAGTTGCTCCTTATGGCTTTATTTATGTTAAGGCTTGTTTAGAGGAAAAAAAAGAAAAAAGTGTGATACTACCATGTGAACATCTGGAGAGGCTTTTTCACTGACTGATGGATTTTCTTGATGTGTAGGGATCTTAGGTGTTACCATGTTAGATATTCAGAAGGCTTCCCCTCCCCCACATTCTACCCAACACATTCCTAACACACATATTAAACACTCTCTTGAAAAGAGGAAAAGCCAAGACAAACTTGTGTGCCATTTTCTCCTGTCACTTGGTTTCTGTCAGCAAGAAATAGGCTTTAGTAATTTAGAAATAAACCCACTGCAAGGAGAGTAGCAGGTTTGAAGGCTGATTAGGTGCTTAGGAATGCTATCAAGTGTATCTTGCCTGAAGAGTAGCAGAGGATTATTTAATACTATGTACTCTTAAGTTCTCCTTTTTGTTCTTAGGTTCAAGAAAATCATAATTTGGTTTCATGATTGTGTTGACAGTCATAGGAGCTGCCTGATACTGTCATCAATTTAGGGAAATAAGGTTCCAAGGTTGTGCTTGGCACTGACCATGTGCCACACACTGTTCTTTGCATCTCAGTGTTTGTACACAACAATCCAGTGAAGTGGGCACCAGTATTACCTCACTTTTACAGACAGGAGCCTGACCACACCAAGCTGCGACCTGGCTGGGTCACGGTTACTGAGTGTAATAGTTATGATACAGTGTCATTTTCATGGAGTTACTTTGTCCAAGTTGTAAGCTGAGTCCTGCACAAACACTCTTCCTCAGGTTCGAAGTTTTAAAGTTCACAACTCTTTAAATCATGAGGCTGCAAAGAAACAGGCTCTTGGAAAATATAGGGATGTTCTTTCTATTTCACATCTGTTGCAGAAGGACCATTTCCCACAAAATCTTTACGAAGACCATCCTCAGGATTCTCAGGATATCTGGGTTCTCTCTGTTACTGGCTTGAGAAATGACCAGCAAAGAGTAGAGAGGAACAGGACTGACTATAATTAAACCCGACACTCCTCATCTGGGTGAAAGGAGAATGTTATTAGGTGTGTCTGAAATACCTCATAATATAAATGGGTTACAAAGTTTTAGATTCTTGGCCAAGAATTCTAATATAGCTGTAAGAAAGCTATCACCTTCCTCCCTGCAATCTCTTTATACACTTCCTTTGTTCTGGACGATTATTCTCCAACCTCCCTGCAGTAGGACTGCAAGAAAGCTTCAAAGAAGATTCTCAGTGTAATGCTCGTGAAATCCAGTAATGGGTATTGGGAGTACACTAGGGAAAAATTACTGTTGCTCATTTTTGACAATAAAATATCTAGAGGGATTTTTTTTTTGGGGTCATTTTTTTCATGTGGAATGTTAAGGAAAGGATGGTAAACCTGATATGCAGAAGAAAACTTTAAATTGCTTGGAGATAATGATATGTAAATTAAACCTGTGAAAGAAAGAAGGAATTGATGCTTTATCAAAACTCATTCGTTCCACTAATTGTCTTGTTTATTAAGTGTGATTCATTGATATTACAAGCTGTATTATGCTGTTGGAGAGCCCAGGACTATTTCATCATTGCTTTTGGTTAATGAAAGTATAAGGTATGATTTGTTGGCAACTCCAACCGTTTTGTTCTAATGATTGTGCAAAACGCTGGTGCTGATTGATCTTCCTTTTCTCTGTTTTTCAGGGCCGTCATGTTAAAACGGGTCAGTTGGCGGCCATCAAAGTTATGGATGTCACTGAGGTAAGGTTGGGTCACACATGTTTTTAAAGAAATAGATAGAAATTGTTAGATAGAAGACAAGGATTCTTATCTCCCCTCCCCCAATAATGTAGAGTATTATTCTGTTTGGAGAATCTGATCATTTGAACGAATTGCCCTCCTGTGGCATTGTGAGTTCATAGGTCCAGCAGAGTAGTTGGCTTAAATTGTTGCAGATAGTCTCCAAGTAACTAAGAGGCAGTAGCATTTAAACACACACACACACACACACACACACCCACCCACCCACCCATGAGTGATGTCATCCTTGGCAACATAATGGACCATAATTGGAAACATCTTCTCTAATGGAAAAGAAAAAATTTGAAAAGGGATCATGGAGGTCACATGAATAGGGAGATTGAGGGGTGTGGAGTGGGGAAAAGCTTCTCTAGGGTATTAGGCCACATTTGTGCCATTTCTTTTATTTTTAACGTGGGGGAAGAAAACAGATCCAGCCAAGTTCCCAGAGGTTGGAAAACAGAAACATCTGCTAGAATGCTGAGCAGATTGTTGGCAAAATTTAGTAGCAAAAAATAGTTCTTGAAATGGTCGCAGGAGGATTTACTGTGCAGCTTTAGATGGGAAAAAGGAGAACTTGACCCAGACAAAAAGCAAGTGTATGTGTGCCTGTGCCTGTGCATGTACATGTATGCATGAGTCCATATTTAAATTTTTGAAAAATAGTAATAGATTATAGTGAACTAAATCCATTCTGTTTTAAATTATTTTTATCTGAAATTTTACTTTATGCTTATGCTTGCTTCTGACTTGCCTAGTTGTGAATAGGATTTAACATATTTTACAGATTCTAGAAAGAGTTAACCAGTGGCTTTGGGGATTTGGGATAACTTTAAATCAAGCCATAATTTCTCCAAATCTGGGGTCTATTGAGAGAGATAATGGCTAAACTGATCTCAGGTGTGCTATCCAGAGAGGGAGAGAGATTTTAAGATTATTTTAAAGAGTGGTGAAGGAGCAGCAAATTCTCGCTCATTGTAATTTAAATGCAGCAGTGGAGTTATTTGTGAAGTGTGCTCTCTGCGAGTGGAGTGATCAGCACCTTCCTACCGAAGTCTCCATTCACAAGGCTGGACATCTTGCCGGTGGTGCGTTGGGAGATGGAGTTGCTGGAGCATACAGTCTTTGCATATTTATTAACACACTTCTTGTTTACTGGTGGACTTGTAGGTACCATGTTAAATGTAATCTTTTGAAATGTTATGAACCGAGAGTTCAGTTTCTTTCCCTGCAGTGCCGTGATGCCTGTGCTGCCTCACTGGACATGGCTGCTGTGGCCAGCCAGCGTTTGCTCCTTTCACATCTCTGATGGAATCTCTGTAGAGCTGTCCGTCACCTAAGCCTGGCTTTGATTGTAAATGCACAAGTACTGTTTTAAAACAGTACTTGATCACTGTTTTAAAAAAGTGAAAAGCATAAGAAAATATAAAGAAAAAGTTAAATCCTTGTACTTCCACCACCTTACAATAGCTATTGTTGGTACTTTGGTATGTTTCTTTTCATTCATGTCTCTATAAGCATAGCTGTAAAATACATGCCTGTATGTGTAATAAATATTTTTATATTACACTTTTGTTGAGTATGTGAAAGGTATTTTCTTGCTTGAAAAATCAGGCGATGTTGGACAAATGCATCATGTGAGTATTTTCAGGACTCCTTTAATAGTAATTAATGCAAAACCCATATATTCAGGTAAAATGAAAACCAGATGGTGAGTCTGTTAAAAAAATACAAACCCAGTCAAGCATTTACCATATTGGCCTCTCAGTAATGTTTCTTGTGTGCTATTTTCATGCAGTGACCTCTGCTACAGCTTGGGGCACAGTCAGGACCCCCAGCGTAAGTGTTGATTATGGATACAGGACCACATGTAGCTGGCAGCCTGGAAAACATGCCCTTGCCTACCCCTCCGTATCAAGGACCTCGAGGCTCTTGTGCAGTTGCAGGCATGGGCATGGCTGGGGTGTGGGGGCAAGTGGGAACAGGCTGAGTGAGAGAGATTCTGCAGCTGAAGCTTCTGTTTTCAATTCCAGCAGGTAGGGCTGTTGGAGAGGGTTCTCTTGATGAGAGCAGGATTCTGCATGGTTTCTTACTTCCATTCAGTTTCATCTCAGGCGCAAAAAGATGCAAATGCTCATTCTTGGGAAAAATCACAGACTTGTCCTGACTCCTTCAGTAAAATTCAGAGGCAGTGGTAACCAGGCTATTAGTTATTCCTCAGGCTCCGAAGGCAAGAGAAGCAGCAGATGTGGGAAGTGGAATGGCGTGGCTGTGCTTCTCCCCGAGTTGCTGGCTGTTATCAGTCCGAATGAATCCAGCTCTGGAGCCGGCTGCAGAGAGTATGAAAATGTGGGCTCACTTCACCTGCTTTACTTGGTTATGTGAATCTGGAAGACTAAACTAACTGAGAATTCAGATTTCACTCTGGGGTGAGGTGACAGAGGACTGTGGAGGAAACTATGGGGTCTGGAAGGGAGGCATTTATTTGCAAGAGATGAAAAGATCTCTTCATATTTTGTTTGGACTTCAGCAGTATTAAGAATTGACTATTCTTAGGATTTTGAAGAGCTCTTTTGAAGGAAAGCATGTCTTTTAGATTGGTTTCGGGAAGGAAAAGGTTCAAGATATGTTCATATTGGACAATATTAGGACAACAGATCTAGAATGTGTTTTTTGTTTTGCTTTAAAATAACTGTAGATTGACAGCAATTTGCAGAAAAATGTGTAAAATGTATAGGGAGGTCCCATGTTTTCCCCAGTGATAAAATCTTACATAAGTATTCCACAATCTCATAATTGAAGTATGTGTACAAAACAAAGCAAGGCAAATGATCACTTTTACAAGCTAAGAACTTGACCTGGACTCCAATGTTAAATTCTAGCAAGTTGGGAGTTTGCTACACTGTTACACTATGTCTGCCTGTGTGACTTAGAGCCAAGGCAGACCATTAGGTATTGACATCAGTACAGTCCACAGACCATACTCAGATTTCTCCAGTTTAAGATGCACTCGTGTGTGTGTGTGTGTGTATGTGTATGTGAGTGAGATGTATTTTGACAGATACTCGAATTAGTGGTTTGAAGTTTTGATAGCCCCTTCATTTCAATCCTTGTGTCTTAATGTCAAACTTGTATTCTATGTAAGACTGTTATCCTTAAGAGGCTGATGCATATAAGGGACTGAGAGTTTGTTTCTTACAGTTTTGGGTTAATCCTGTATGTTGAGTTAACACTCTGAAAAGTATAAAGACAAATTAGCTAGTGATTCTCAACTTTGGGCCCATAAACTTGAGTAAGGTTTGTCTATTACAGAATTTTATTTTGCCTTTCAATGATATCTCCTCAACTTTTCATTATAAAAATGTTCATATTTCAGAACTATTGAAAGAATGAACACTTTCTACTCTTATATTCAACAATTGTTAAGATTTTGTTTGTGTGTTGTGTGTGTATTATTGTTGTTAAAAGTAATTACAGGTACCACCATGATACGTCACCTGTAAATACTTGAGTATGCTTCTCTTAAAATAAAGACAGTGTTCTACATAATCATAATACCACTAGTGAACATTAATAATTCCAGAATTTCACCTGATGTTCAGTATACATACAGATATCTTTGATTGTGCCGAGAATGTTTTTATAGCTATTTTTTCAAATCATAGTCCATCCAATTCAGGTGTGTGTATTATAATTGGTTATCTTGTCACTTAACTCATATTTTAAGCTTGTAAAGTTTCTCTGTATCTCCCTGCGTCAATTTTTTTTTTTTTTTTAAAGAAATTGACTTTTGGAAGAGTCTAGCCAGTTGTTTCATAAACTATTCCACATTCTGGATTTGTCTGATAGTTTCCTCATGTTGTGCTTTAACCTATTCCTCTCTCTCTCTCCTATATTTCCTATAAATTGGAAATTAAGTTGAGAGGCTTGATTAGATACAGATTATTTTTTGGCAAGAACACCTCATTGGTGGTATTAGGTACTTCACGTTGCATCACATCAGGGTCATACATGAATTCTAGGTGAAGCCCACTTCACCAATCGCCTCCCACTATTGGCAAAGCCACACTGGATTGCTAAGAGGTGACTGCCAGGGTTTTCCACTTTAAAGGTGCATTATTGGCTTTGTACTTCAGAAATAATCTCCAGGGTGTTCTCTTCAAGAAGCTTTCAACTAATGGTTTTGGCATTCACTTGATGATTCTTGCCTGAGTTAGTTACTATTGCAACTGAGTTAGTTACTATTGATGATTTTTGGTCTTTCTTCTATATAAGTCAGCATCAGTCTGTAGAAGAGTTTCCTTTCCTGTCTACTCCTACCCTTTCTTGTCTTTTCTCTTTCTCTGGATATTGCTATGGACATGGTGGTTTTATTTATTCAATGTATTTCTATCAATTACAGTTATTATATAATCATATTGTATCAAATTTGTCATTGAGAGTCTTTGACATGATCCTAGTGGGTCCCCAGTAGAGTCCGTATCCTTTGACATGCCCCTCGTAGTTTTTGAATACTTGTTTTCTCGCACAAGTAGATGTTTGAAGCTCACCTGCGAGAACACGGAATTAATCCCCTCCTCTGTGGAGTCTTAGTTCCGTTTAGTGGGAAACATATTTAGAAACCAGTATCTGGAGGCTGATTGTGCACACTGCTACTGAGGTATTACTGCTTCCAGGCCTTTTCAGTAGAGAGAGCTAGGATATAGAATTTTTCAAAATTTCAGAGTTTTTTCTTAATTTCTTCTATCTTATATTTATCTTTTCCCCTAGACTAAAAATCTTGGTTTCTAATAAAACAATACATTTGCTTATTTGCTTTATCCTTTAATGAATATGAAATCATTTCAGAATTACAAAATAATGTTACTACTTAGAATAGACATGGAGTGAAGTTTAAGACTTCTCTGAAGTTCTTTTTGTCCTTAAAATATATCGTAAGAATTTAAGGAATGCTGTATTCAGAAATTACTTGAAATAATTCTTTTCTCTGTATGATTTATCAATGTATGTAGCTAGGTTCAGTTTCTATTTAGATTCGATTATTGGGTTTGCCTTTTCTCCTGATTTAATGTAATTTTTGAATTTGTCAACCATTTACATAGTTCAAAAGTCACAACTGTATAAGAGGTATGCATTTTGAAAAACAATTTTGAAAAGCTTGGGCTAGATCATCTAGATGACAGACCACCTTATACCCAAGTGTTACTAGTGCTCTTTGGAATGATATTTCACTACAGTTCATCACCAGGGAGTGGGAGAGCTACATCCAGTCTTGTTTTCTGGCCCATCTAGTCCTTGTTCTGGGCCATTCTGGCATAGGATGGTGTTAAAACAGTGGATTCTCAAAATGTGGTTGTTGGACCAGCAGTGGCTGCAAGCACCAGGGAACTTGTTAGAAATGTGAAGTCTCAGGTTCCAGCCTAGATTGCTCCAGAAACTCTGGAGTGGAGCCCTCCAGGGGATTCTGATGCACCCTCAAGTTCGAAACCCCCTGCTTTAATGGAACTTTAGGAAAGAGGCCGCCCTCTCCTATCTATGAGTGAAGAACTTAACCTCAGAGACACTGATGCTTCTTGTTCCAGGAGTGCATTGCTAGTTAGACACTGCAGGGATTAGAACCCAGATCTTTAATTCCCAACTTACTGTACTTGTAAAAGTGTTAACAGTTTCAAAAATCAGGTTCTAAGTAGGCAGTAAGCTTATTGAGTGAGCTGATTTGATCTGGACTTTAAAGGATAGATGGATCTTGACCAGTTTTTTCCTTTGTAAAGTTTGTCTTTAGCAGATCGGTCAGAACAGACTACATTGAGCACCCTGCAATATTCCTAGCACTGTGTTCTGCAATGGCAGAAAATATATGTAGTGTCCCTTTTTAAAGATTAGAGACAGCTCTTATTTTAATATTTATGTGCCAGTATATTTTTTGTTACATTGCTTAATAATCATACATTTTCTCTACTACTTTGTGGCATGGTTTTAAATATTAAAAAGGAATGTAGAAAAATATTATCATATTTAGTCTTACTGAAAATATGACAAAATACTCATTGCTTTGGTTCGTTGGGACTGGAAATGGCAAATATAAACCATGGTTCACAGGTTTTTGTTTTTAATTCTATTCATGAAGTTGCACTAACTCATTCATTTAAACAATTACTGAACGCTTAGTTTTTAAAAACATACTATTCTCGATTCTGGGGTAGAATAGAAGGATTAATTATGCTGTAGAAGGAACTATTCTTGATCTCTTGGTAAAATAAAACTTGCTGTGAAAGGATGCTCTTTGTTAATGAGCACTCTTCAGGCAGATTGAGTGCCCACAGTTTCTTAGTTTAATTCCATCACTTTATGAATCAAAGGCATTTTTCCTAAGTAAAATAAGTAGCTGAGTAAAAAAAAAAATCATCCAACAAATTTTGTATAACTTAATTTGTGGTTTAGATATAGATATAGATACTACCCTTTTACCATCCCATCTACTTTCCCCACTATCTTTTTAAAAAATTTTCTTCAGCTTTGGGCTCTAAATGCAAAGTTTTGTTTTTCATCTTGACACCTCCCTTTTTTGCTTCCATTCCCAATAAATTTATTGAAAAAGATGTTGTGTCAGAGGTCCCCAAGACCGTCCTCATGTTTGATGATTCACTGGGAGGACTCACAGGACTCAGTGTCTAGATGTACTCTCAGCTGCAATTTGTACTACAGTGAAAGGTTACAAAGCAAAATCAGCAAGAGGAACAGGCACATGGAATGAAGTCTGAAGGAGTCCAGGCACAGAATTCCCGGAGTCTTACCCTGGTGGAGTCACACAGGACACAATTCGTCTAGCAAAGAGTTATAACAACACCTGTGAAGCTTGCTAGAGACTCAGCACCCTGAACTTTTTTTGGGGTGTGCTATATAAGCAGCCTCTGCCTGGCACGTACCAGAAATTTCAGACTCCCAGGAGGAAAGTAGGTGTTTAGCACAAACCACATTGTTTGTACAAACAATCTAGGCACATTGAGCCACTTTGATAAGTTCTGGGGGTGGTGGAAACCCTCCCCAAATCAAAATCCCAGCCAAGGGCAGCCTTGCAAGCAGGACTATCAGGGATGGTTTCAGGCCTCAGGACCAAATACCTCTTCTGAGTGCCGTATTCATGTATTGCCTGCCTCTTCAGCATCTCTACTTGGATGTCCCATAGCCTGAACTCATCACGTCTCGTCTCGGCTCATGTGGGTTCCTCTTCTTCCTCCAGAAGCCATTCCACTTGCAGCCGTCCCTTTCTCAGTTGGTGGCAACTCCACCCTCCTTATTGCTCAGGCCAGAAAAGCCTTGGAGTCCCGTGTGACTGCTTGCTTGCTTTCGTGTACCACTCAGCTCGCCTGTCAGGAAAGCCTGTTGGAGTTGCCTTCAAACAATGTCCAGTTTGTGTCAAAGTAATCTTGGCAGGTGGTAGATAGTAGTAGGCGAGGGTAGATTGGCAAATCAGTAGCCGCTCAATCTGGATTATAGGTAAAAGAGTTAGTTACACTATTTGCTTTAATATTTTTGAAATTCCCAACAAGTGTGATGAGTCTGATGTCTCCTCATAGCCAGCGATTCTGTAAGAAAGCAACCCACACGTGAATCTTGCCCTTTCCCACCGCTGCCTTCACTATAGCCACCCTGGTTTCAGCTGCCACTCTTTCACCGAGGTTTCTGCAGTGGCCTCTAACGTGTCTTCCTGCTTCCACACTTGTTCACCAGCCACTTCTCCCCCTAGCAGCCGAAGGATCCTTGTGGAACACGTGAGAGTAGAATCATCTCTCATTAGCTGCTTGCTGAGCTCAGAGTAAAAGCCCTGGTTCTTACAGTGGCTGACAGGGCCCTCCCTGCTTAGCCTCCCAGCCCATTCCTTCCTAGACCACCTCACACTCATCGCAAGCACCGTGGCCTGTTCGCTGTTCCTTCAACCTGCTAGCCTGCTCCTGCCTGAAGACCTGTCACTTGCTGTTTGTTCCCTCTGCCTGGAATGCCGCTCCCTCATAGCTGCATGACTCGCTCCCTCACCTTCTTCATTCCTTGAAACAGTGAATGGCACTTTCCTAGTCCTAGTACCCATATCCAGTTGTTCTGTGTTTCCTTTATCCATATCAAGGTATATAACTGGCTCATTTATTATACTTAATGTATATCACCAGCCTCTTCTACCACGCCACTAACCCTCTCTTCCCACCAAGAGTGTAAGTTCCATGGTGATAGGGATCTTTGTCTATTTATTCAGTGATGTATCATCCCAAGTGCCAGTTCAGTGCCTGGGATACAGTAGCCGTTTAATGAACATTGTTGAGTGAATGAGTGGTGTCTGTGCTGAAAGGCGTATTGGAAATCTACTAGGGTGTCCCCTTCTTTCTTTTTACATAAAAAGAACTCAAAGCTCAACAAAGTTACATATGCTTAGCTGATAGTTGTGTGTGTTCTTTTATTCATGAAACTATTTGAAGATTAAACTGTTTTGGATTGTTTTGTAATTATATATGGTGACATATCCTTTGAGATGTGGTAATATGGTGAAGCTGTAGAGTTTGAAAGAAAAGGTTTCAAATATCCTGTGCTCATTTCATTGAAGCACTTTACCTTCTAAAATGGTAAAACCTCTTAAAAGGACCGATCTCCTTAACACCTCACCCTTTTTTTTCTGAATTTAATTCTCATAAGTGCTTTCCAGTTTAAATTCTCTTCACAGGACTTGAATATAAATTTATAGCCTAAAGTAAACTGTCCATATGATAAAAATTTCTGGAATTGCTTATTTTATTAGTCTATCAGAGTCCCCTGAAAATCTATGGTAAGAGCATACACAGGGTCTTCAAAGTTGACAATGAAATTATTTATAGAACAAATGCTTTAATTGTTTAATTGGAGAAACTGATCCCGCTGCCCCCATCAGCATCATACTCTGAGAGAGGAAAAAGTAAGAAATCTGTAGTGAGAAATCCTTATTTTCTAATTATTCTGACTTTTGTACTAATGCTATAGAAAAGAGAGCTGACCTCAGTGGGGTTGAGCTGAAACATGATTAGGGAGTCAGCTAGTTGATGAGCTGAGTTTTCAGCATCCACATCTGCAGCACGGTGGGTATGCTATTGATCCATAGATGGCCCATTACCCCGAGGGCAGAAACTCCAGTAGAAAGCTGCCCTCTGGTGAATGAACAGACCCCGAGAGAGCAGCCTGTCTGCCCAGTGACATCTGTGCCACGGGTAAGACTCTTCGTCTGGATTTTAATTTTGTACACTAACAGGGAACCCAGATTATACTTTCACTGTAATCCTGTCCCAAAGCTTGTATTTGTTTTAATTGTTCACTTTTATAAGTTTGCAATTGTCCTGTTGAACCTTGGGCTTTATATGTAGTTCAGTGTGTGTTAGAGGTTTTAAATGATCTTTAGAATTAGGACAGTGATTTAATTTGTAGTTAAAACCATAGTAAGGTGAGAGAAATTTATCTCCTGACTCCTGTCTCTAGCACTCACTGGTGCTAATTGGTCTGCAGCTCTGGTACAGAGTGCAAATCCTGAGTAGGTGGAAAACTGCCTTGGAAATTGGACTGCTGCTGTCATCTGTTATCTGATGGCTATCCTGGTATCCTTGGGGCTCTGCAGTCCCCCAGGTATCCAGGGGGCTTCTCTCCAAGCACAGGAATCTTGTGCCAGTTCTCTTTTACGTCTAGACATTTTCAGACACTTTTCCTCTGTCCTTAAGATACATGTGCTGTAGTAGCATAGCTGACAGGTCTAAAGAGGCCAGTTCTCAAGGGCAGCCATGTTTACTTGCCTTGGTATAAGTGCTGAATTTAGGAGATGTCTTTGTATATACAACCCTCACTGGCACTTATATTTTTGACCTGTCTATTGAAGTATATATAGCATGCATGTAGAAAAGTGCACAGATTATAAACTCAGTAAATTTCCAAAAACCTAACATACCCCTCCAATGAACCAGCACCTAGATCAAGAAACAGAACATTGCCAGTACCCTAGGAGTGCCTTGGTGTGCCCTTTGCAGTCATTAACTGCTCCCCACAAGGGTACCACTGTCCTGACATCTGTCACCGCAGGTTACTTTTGCCTTTGTTTGTACTTGATGTAAATGGAACTGTATGATACTCTTTATGTCTGGCTTCTTTCACTTAAATTATGTTTGTGAGACCCATCCTTACAGAGTTAGTTCATTTATTCTCATTGCTTTTAGTATTCTGTGGTGTCTCCCTAGCTTCTGAGAGAATACATCTCTGCTGTTGGTGTAGAACTGGTCATGGAGTAGATGATGAATTGCATCGCTGCAGAGATAGAAGGGGAATTTACCTAGTGTAGAAACTTCTGCTTTTATTGATAAGAGATGCTGAGGTGCAGGTTAGAGGGAAAAGTTCCACTTCTTAATTTTTCATAGTTTGGGCATGCTTAAATATCTACTTCGTTTCTGATTTAATTTTATTAGCTTAACTGCAGGAGTCCTGAGAAAGAGTGGATAATGTTGCTAACATTCGATGACTAGAAATAATGTATTACTTGAGAACTTTTTTCAGCACTCGCTGCCATCTCTGTTGGCTTACAGGGCTTTTTGCACTGTTACAGGTCTTCAGCAAGGAATTTACACAGTGCTCTTTCGGGTTCTTGTTTGGCCTACATCTCCCTGCTGTTTGCTTCTCAGCCTATTTGTGGAGGCCGGTTACCTTTTCTACTGATGTAGCAGTTCTCCCCCTTCTCCCTTAAGAGGTGGTAAAGATTTAGGGTGGAATAAAGATTGTGAGATAGAACCAAACAAATAAAATTCCAAGCAAGCCTGTGTTCTTGCCGACCCCCACCCGCACCATGCCCTGCTCCCCTCCCCGCCTTGTCCCGTATAGATGGACAAGTGAGAAATCTCCTAGGTTCTACTCATTCTTGTTTCTAATGAGAAGGATGTTATAAAAACAAAGTCTTTGGTACGACATTTAGTCATATCTAAGAGAGCGGCAATAACAGTAGTAACTGTAATGTTGAGAGAATATGTAGTTATGTGGTATTTCCTGATGATGAATCACCTTCCCGTGAGACCCCTTGGTGATCATTTCTTTTGTGAATGAGTGAGGGAAGGTGTTTATACAAGAAAAGAGTGAACGCCTTCTTGGTAGCTGTTTTCCTTTTAGTGTGCCCAGTGAACTCAGCAACATTGAGTGTCCTCTCACTTTTGTTCTCTTACTGAAGATGCTGGATTTTCCACTCCTGAGGCCAGAACCAAAGAAGACTCTCTGGTTATTTGTTCTTTCTTAAGTTATATGGAAAGAAAAAGACAACAGTTTATTTGGAAAGTGACTTTACAGATGTTTTTGTTCAAAATGGAAAGGAAGAGAAGACTGTCGAGATAGAAATTAGAATTTGGAACTAGGGGATAAAGCAGCAGCATCTCCCTGGCTTGCTTGGACCTGATTGTTCTGTGTGATTGGGTGCACGTGGGCATGTGCAGTGGCGCGGGCACACAACTCCTGCAGCTTTCTCTCATCTTTCCCTTAACCTTCTTTTAACCCAGCATGGCATTCCTTTACTATGGTTTGAGTAACTGATGAACAGCACGTCTTGCTGTGTTTGGGAAAGCACATTATAATTGTGCCGTGGTTCATAGGGTGGTGTGGGGGGAACATAGGGTAACTGTCATTTCCATCTAGCCTGTCTAGAGAAGCATGGATGATACGGGGGTAACGTGTGACCAAAGGTGCTTCTTCACAGTGAAGTCCAGTAACCTGAATTATTTTCTTCAGGATAAGCCCACTGCCACCATCAGTTCTATAACAGTTGTTTGTATTTTTTCCTCAGTGTATTTTTATTTCCTCCATTAGGAGTAAGGGGGCCCATTGTGCGTTACTTTGCTGGCAGGGCTGAGGGTAACTGAGGATGAGGGCTCTGTGGTGTGGGTGCAGTGGCCCGAGGGCTTACACAGAGGAATTGCTGGCTTTGTGCAGGTGCAGGGACCTGCATCTTTCTTCCAGTGCCAGAGTCTGTGGCTGTGGCCAGCTCCTGGCTCTAATACAGCAGAATTCTTAGATGCATGCTGCTTCAGGTGAGACCGTCTTAGATGGCCAGTGTTTTCTTAACTGCTCTCTTTATATGAACTTAAAAGTTTAAGGTCTTTTGGGCCTTCGAATTTTACTGGTTAGCTCTGCTTATCAGGAGGGTAAGAAAATTAAAGTTTACCCCCTACCCCCAAAAGTTTAGTATACTACAGTGGTGAATTTTGTGATTTTTAAATTATGGCTCAATAAAGCTGGTGGAACAAAAAGTTTTCTGGAATAGTGTTTTTGTTGTTGTTGTTTTCTGTAAAATACAGTTATTCTAGGGAGAAAATACAGAGAAGTAAAAAGATGAACAAAAAGCACTTATAATTCTATCACCTTGGCTTAACTACTGTTAACACATTAATGTATATTTTTCTAGTTTCATGTATAGAGGGTACATATATATAGAATTATCTCTAAGATGATAAAAAAGGATTTCCCCCCTCCTAACAGTAAAAGTAATACAGTCATCTAGGAAAACGGAAAATGGAAAAAATTTTTTTCCTCACATTGTACCCCATCCCCGCATGACTTTTTGGTGTGTTTCCAGTCTTCTGTGGAGTAAAGCAATTTGTTATTGCTGCCAATCACTCAAGGAACCCCTAGTTGCACATGTGTTTATCTATATGGCGGCATTTAGTTTACAAATCGGTTTGTATTCTAGAAGGATTTCTCCTAAATAATTTAGAAGATGATTTCCTTGACATCTAGTCTGAAAAGACATACTTCGTGTAATTTTTTTCTATTCACCACTTCATAGTACACTTCTACCTTGGAGCTTGTAAATAGTGTGTATATACTCCATGTTCATGTAGTGATTACTTCTGCCCATACACTGTGGACAGTGTGGCTTTTAGATTGTAAACTACCGAAGAACAGGCCAGTTTAAGTAACTTCATAATGCCACTTTTTATTTTTAGTTGTTTTTCTAGTTGGCTTATAAGATCTAAAGGTCGGCACTAATGTACATATGGTGATTTTATCAACATTTTCCCTGATAGATGCTCCTTAAGTGACAAGATACTTGTCATTGTCTTTATGGTTTTAAGGCATCTGAATATAAATAAAACTGAAGTCAGGGAAAGGAAGTGGTATGTGACTTACAAAAGGCCTGAATACTTTGAAACTTATGTACTATTTGAAACCTCTTGATAGATTCTGTGTATTTCTACTAATGCTTAACTCAAGTCTTCCATCAGTTGCTTAGTTAAGGTAGTTGAGCCCCAGTACTTCTTTATATATCATCTTTAGCATCTGTTGGAAGGAAGATAGATGGCTGCCTTGTCTGTCTCTAAGTTGGACTGTGACATAGTGTCTGTGATGAGTGGCCACAGCTGTGGGATTTCTGTGTGCTTGGCAGCACTAACACCAAAAACATCCGGTCTAAGAATGTAGTTCTCTTCTTCTGCAAATGTATATAAATTATTTGGTGCATAATAGAATAATGCCAAGTATACTTTACACAGAAGACACAGGTAATTAAAAAACCCAAGATGCTTTTCTATGCAGACCTGAAGGTGTCAGTGAATTAGAAGTATCGCTGTCCTATTTGTGTGCATACTCATGTCACTTGGTCCAGTGCTGGTGCATGCATACCACGATATGCTCATTTTCTTCACTCTAAGTTAAAGAAATGGCTGGTTTGGAATAATAGGTAGCAAAAACAGCAGGGAAGGCTTTGGCTAAACCATCAGGGTGAATTAGACTTGAATCAAATCTCCTTAAGGATTGCTGTGTCTGAGGTATATTTCTTAGCAGCTCCTGTACAGTTTTTGAAGGGATGTTTAGAGAAAATTCCAATAGTACCACTGTGGGTTTTTAAAATTTGTATAGATAATTACTGAGTATGTATTAATTATTTATGTTGTATAATATGAATTTATGGATTTATGTTTACATTGTGAATTTAAATAGTATAGTTAATTTATTCACCTAATATATAAGCAAGTAACCTTGGATTTAGTGGGTGTTTTCATTCTGGATTGGTGCTTGTTTTTATAATATCTGAAAAAGTTCACAATACCATTTAAAAGCACTACGGTCACCAGGATTTGTTATTTAACATATCCCTAAGATTTTATGATTTTTTTCCCCAAGTAATTAAGGATGTCAGTCTTCAGTGAAATTAACCACAGAGGGCTCTTAGCTTGGAATAGCAAGCCCCAAATTAACCCGTTATTTACTGTGCATTCTTAAGAGGTGTATCTTTTTCTTGATTTTGAGGCTTTCCTTTAAAGGTTGTAAGCCTTAGAGAACCTTACATTTTAAACTTACTCTTCCCCCCATCTTGTATCTGTTTTTAGTTAGAATAACCGATAAACCTAGTTAATTCTGCAAACCCCATTATAGTACTCCTGTGTGCCAGTTTTTAGCCCAAGGCTTAGTGTTCAGTAGAAAGACTAGCTGTTGAATGTACACAAGAATGTAAACATCGTGCATAAGAGAGTGCTTTGTGTACACTGCAGATAGATTCAGATGTGAGGCTCCCCAGTTTATACTGAGCCTGGCAGGAAACTGGATTTTCTTGATTTCTCTTACAGATTTGTTTTCTTTTATCGATCGCTTAGTTAGTCTAGGCTCAAGAATGTGAAAGTAGTTTTGCTGGCCCTTGGGTTCTCTTGCTTCATGCTGTGTATTGTGTTATTCCTCATTTGGATTTCTTTTATACTGGCTCTTCCAAGATTTCTTGGTTCTTCCCGTGGGAGCTGCCCTAGATCTTCCTGGGGGATCTTGTCTTACTCTGCTGGGCAGTTGGTTGCCCTCTCTCTCTGTTTCCATGTTCCTGTGCTCCGTCCACCTCTGTGTCAGTATTGGTCCGTCTGTCTTTCTGACTAGCCATCTATCTACCCTTCCTGTGCAGTGTGTGCTATGAAGCGGGCCCTCAGTTTATGCTTATGTAATGCATTTGTACCAGGGATGGGTGTGTGGACGGGGCTCTTGTTAAAAGTCTGTTAAGGAAAGTGGCATAGCAACTTCTTGACTTTCTTTTTTTGAGTAATGGCAGATGGCAAATTTGGCAGTTTATATTATGAGTTGGGCAGGTTCCAACATGATAATGTCCTTTGTGCTTATGAATTTGAGTTGATAATTGATCTTTCAGGGTCTTAACCTTAAGACATTTATTTGCACATGTAACTGGTTTAAATTTGTTCTCTATAAATCAGTATATACTCTTGGAGGAGGAGATGCCATTTGTGCTACCTACTTTGTATGCATCTTCATGATGATGGTGCTAGGTTTACTTTTCCCATTGTGCAGAAATCCAGGTCCCCAATTACTTTCTAGATAGGCATGTGGTAGTTTGTGGTCCTCCTTCGTCCTGACAACTACATTCTTTTGCTTGCCCTTTCTGAGCATTCTAGTTTTAAACAGTTGCTTCAACTTGGCCTGCCTGACTCAGGAGACTCTATGCAAACTCTCACCATGTGTTTTGCTTTGTAATCATTCAGAATAGGGAGGTGATGATCATGAGAAAGGGAGGGCTGTGTTGTTCTTTAGGGAGTGGCGTTGTTTGTTGGCAGACAGCATCTGTAGCATCACGAGGCTACCCTTTCACATCTCCCTTTCAGCCACTCCTGCAGCCTCTAGTCCACCTCCTTGCAGCTTGTGTGTGTGCCTGTGCACTTACGAGTGGAGGGAGGGAAAATGGATTAAGGAACATAATGGCAAGTTAGTGAGCTGTTTTTAGACCAGAATGACTTATTCCAGCTTTGTGAAATATGTGTCTAGTAGACTACCCTAAAGTTCTGTGTAAAATGATTAATAGCACAGAAGTTTGCTAGTCACTTACAGTATCTTTCTGGTGATCTAAAAAAAGAAATCTGCATCTTTCCTTTGCTTTAAATAATTGGTATACAGTTTTCTTATGGTGCTGGATGGGATGGTGGGTGTTAGGGGACTATAATGATGTAAAAGAAGCAAGTTTAAGATCAGATAGCACCAACTTATATCTTCAAATTTGTGGAAATTTTATTTTTGTTTGCCTATTTAAATTGGATTACATTAATCCCGTATTATTGATTTCCACTATAAAATTTGAGGTTTATTTCCTGGAAAACACTTTTTATTACTATATACAATAAAATTCATATTTTAAACAATAATCCTGTATGTGTTTTACAATCACATTTAGAAGAAAAATTATTTTCTGCTCAAATACAAATAGTACTGAATATCAGCAGTGCTGTGTGCTGTGTTTGGAACACGTTTCAGAATGAGAACACTGAAAAGGGAGGTGTGGCAGTATGAGTGCCATAGTGGTGGGTCACACTCCTTAATGCTTTGGATTACAGTGAATAATAACCAATTCAGCAACTGATCGTCTTATTTCTAATGGAATCACATAGTGAAAATAATTGGATCTCTTCTCCCTCAATCTTTTTGGTATCTGTGAATTTTTGACATCTTTTCACATTTTTCCAAGAGGAGCACCTGTGGTTTCTCACTCTGTCCTTGTATGAACAGAGATAACAACACTAAGACACACAATACTGATCGTTCTTTGACGGTAGACCCATGTTACCTATAGCAGTCAGGCAGAAAATATGTTACTTTGGTGCTCACTGTTTTTGGTGTCTGGCATCCTTGCTCAGCCCTTTAGCCCTGTCACAGCAGTGAGTTGATAAAGCCTGGCCAACTGCATGCGATTGTATTGATTGCCTGTCTGCCCTCTGCTGCAAGCAGAAAGGTGATGGCAGGGATTCATGTGGCCTGAGTTCACCAGGGCCGGCTCTTTAACGGGCTGCTTCAGGAATGCTTTGTGTGCAGGATTGTATTAACCGCTCAGTTTGGAAAGCAAAGGATAATTATAGTTCATTTCTGAAAAATTGTAATGAGTACTTACCCTGTGCTAGGTGCTGTATGAAGGTCTTTGCATGTTACTTAATTTTATCATTCACCCACTCTGGGTTGTGCCTTGCCTGCTAAGAATGGGTTAGGTTTCTATGAGGTATTATTATCCTCATCTTCCAAGTAAGGGAACTGAGGCTCAGGGATGGCTTTTTTTTTTTTTTTTTTAAAGGTCCCACATCTTATTGGCATCCAGGTGTATGCAGTTGAAAACATTTAGTGTGTCAGGCACTGTCAGGGGTACTGAGATGAACAAGACCATCCCTGCCTTCCTGGAGCTTATGTTCTCATAGAGAGGGTAGATTTTAAACTAAAAATTGTAGGATGGTAAGTGCTATGAAAGACAATTATCTGTCTGAACTCCAGAGCACATGACTTATATGCCACTGCATTTTGTCATTGCCTCCCTAGGTTCTTCTGGATCTCGAGGCTTGTAGCTGGTGTGGCTGTGGTGTAGAGCTGGGGTCAGGCTTTTGGAGGGGAAGGGGTTTTTCCAGTAGGAAGATTATGGGCCACATTTGGATTAATTTCTGTGGTGAAGTATAAAGCATCCAACAGGACTTTCCCCAGAAGGACTGATTACACAGTGGGCTAGAATTAAATATACTGGTTTGGTTCAGAGCAAAACTTCCCCTTGGGTTTTGTTAAGATCAGTCTGCAAACTAGTGTAGTGCAGATGGTGGCCCTATACTATCAGATCTTATGGGCTGGTCAAGTGTGGTAGTTCTTCTATTGGGACTTTGAAGCTTGTGATTCTGTATTCCTCTCATTGTCTCCCTTCAGATGATATGTTTCTAAAAAGTAGAGAAAATTGGGAGGAGGAACATTTTAAATTATTTTCCCAGTTGGGATTGAAAAATAGGGAGGCGAGTGAGTTTTAATTATTGAAGGCATTATTATTGGAGCCATCCTATAGTTTTCTTCCACACCACAGTGTTAAGAAATGATTCGCACAGATTTAAGAAGCTGTGAGAAGTGTTGGAGTGAATGCCACATACATGCCAAGTCACACCTTCTGCAGAGAATTTGAGTGGATGCACTGTGATATTGCCGAATGTATGCTCATCCTTGAATTTTGTCACCTACAATCTTTTAAATGAAGAAAGTCTGTTAGGAATTGGAACATCTTGATTCTGTTTTCCATTTTACCAAAGTCTGTGGAACTTTTTCCTTGTTTTCTTGAGTAACTTATATGGAAAGCATCTTTGAGTCCTTAGAGCTAAAGAATGATTCTTCATATATGGGTCCCATGAGAATCTTTCAGAAACTTCTCCAAGCCTGGGAACTATGAGGCAGAGGTTGCTTGATTGTATTTGAATGGAAACTGCCATTTCAGAAGAAAGAGGGGATCTTTTTTCAGATATGCAAATTACCCAAATGAAGAGAATTATTTGAAAGTAAAGTCATTGTACAGAAAAACTAAGGCTTATTTCCTTGTCACCATAATTGGCACACTATAGCAAATCTCTGTTATCCACGGAGCACCAAGAGCCAGGGTGGAGGTACTAATGATTTTGGTTTAACACCATGACATTTGAAAGATAGTTTTCCAAGGGAAGATTTTATTACTCTCCTCTAGGTGATCATTTTATTTATTTATTTATTTTTCACTCACCTGCTGTGGTGTATCAGGAAACATGACAGAGTAATATGTAAGCGGGAGTTGGGGTAGCTTAAGAAGGTGAGAATGGAAGAGACGGGAAAAGTGAGGATATTAGTGCTTGGCCACCAATATTCTCAAGGTCAAAATTAGAAAACCATTGAGCTATGTAATACTGGCCCTTGGTCCCCCACCCTCCAAAATCAGTGCCTCTCCAAGTATGGTATATAGAGTAGTTACTTCATTTCGGAAATGTCCATACTTTTGATTCATGCATAAACTAATAACTTGTTTATAGCAATTGAGATCAAACAAAAATTATTTTAATGATCTGATTGAAAGCAAGGTAATTTTGAAATTAATTTTGTTGAGGATTTTTCCTATGTTTGAAATTTTCAAAAAATTATTATGTTCATTTTGTGGTAGGAAAGTGGGAACACCTATATGATATGTGGAGCTTTTTCTCTGCCACCCTGGCTGAGGAATTGAACCACCTATTAATCTACATTGTTGCTTTCTAAATGCACTAGGTTTTACTTTAATAGACCACATAAAACAACTTGGGTCTCAAGTTCCTTCATGGGCAAATGCCCAAAAGACATAATAGTTATGACCAGCAGAGGTGTATGTTGTAGCTTGTTAAATGGTTTTGTCTGCTAGTTCTATGATCTGTGTCAGTTCTGGGTTAGTTTTGGTTGATTGCCCCCTACCGCACTCCATGGGCATGTTCTGGCTTTTTTGCATGCCTGGTAAGTTTTAATTAGATGCCTAACATTGTGAATTTTACTTTATTGGGTACTGGATATTTTATATTTTTATAATATTGTTGATCTTTGTTCTGGGATGCAGCTACTTATTTGGGAATAATTTGATCCTTTTCAGATTAGTCTTTCAAGACCAGATGAGCACTTAGTCTAGGGTTAATTTTGCCCCACTGTTGAGGCCAAAGCCTCCTGAGTCCTGTAAATGATGAGTTTTTTCCAGCTTAGTTGATGACAAAAGGCACCACTTCACATCCCTGTGAGCACTGGGTACCGTTCCGTGGCATTCTTTGGGATTAGGTTCTTTCCCTGACCTCAGGTGGTTTCCTCACAGGGATGGTTGGTAGTGTTCTGCTGCTGCAGTCCCTGGGCCATGGACCAGTACCTGCCCGTGCCCTGTTAGGAACCAGGCCGCACAGCAGGAGGTGAGTGGCAGGTGAGCAAGTGAAGCTTCCCATCTCTCTCATCACCGCATAAGCTCCTCCTCCTGTTAGATCAGCTGGTGAGGCATTAGATTCTCATAGGAGAGCGAACCCTACTGTAAATTGCGCATGCGAGGGATCTAGGTTGCATGCTCCTTATGAGAATCTAATGCCTGATGGTCTTAGGTGGTGCTGAGGCGATGATGTTGGCATTGGGGAGTGGCAGCAAATACAGATTAGCAGACCGGTTTGCACAATAAATGTAATGAACTTGAATCATCTCGAAACCATCCCCCCACCCCACCCCCTGGTCCATGGAAAAATTGTCTTCCATGAAACTGGTTCCTGGTGCCAAAAAGGTTGGGGACTGCTGCTCTAGTGAGTGAGTCCTCAGTGGGGAATTTCAGGTCTCTATGGCTTGCTTGCCCTTTGTGTGACTCTCTCCTCTCTGGTATTCTGTCCTGTAGTCTCTGTGGTCTCTCCAGACTCTCAGCTCCTTCTCAACTCAGAGACAACTCTGGGCACCTTTGGGTTTCCTCTCCCTTTACTTGAGTTTCCTCTCCCTTTGCGGCAGCTTGCGATCTCTCTGAAGGCAGTAAGCTGGAACACTTGCAGAGCTTCCACATGTGTTTCCCATCTCAGGGATCACTGTCCTTCATTGCCTGATGCCTTTTAAACTGTTTCATATGTTGATTGTCTAATTTTAGTTGTTCAGGTGGAAGAGTAAATCATCTGGCCCTTGATAACTTTATTTTGGCCAGGAGCAGAAGTTGGCTTTATTCTCTTTTACTGAAGACTCTTTTGTTTAGAGCCTAGCCTGTATCTGACTTGCCATGTCAAATATGTAAGCAGGAGTTCCGGTGCATATGAGTGCACAGATGGATCCAGTACAAAATGCAGAAACATGCATTGCTTATCACACCCTCCTTTAGAGCCATGCTCCTTGTTGCCATTCCTTACTTGGACCTATTTTTAGGGTTTTCAACAACACCCTATTCAGTGCCCATCATATTCTTTTCCTCCTTACGTTGTGGGAAGCTTCATGGAATTTGCCACTGGCTTAGGGAAAAGTATGAATGGACTGAGGTAAGATTTCTCCTTAAGAGACCTTCTGACAGGGCAGGAAGAGTGGAGACAGAGGATGAAGAGTACTCCACTTACCTTCTCCTTTTGTTCCCGGAATGACTTAAGCCTGGAAAGAGCCAATTTTAAGAAGTTGTGGGTCTGGATTTGTACGTTGTAGCAAAGGGAAGAAATGACCATGAGGCCAAGGTCAGACCCTTGTGGTGCCGCTGACCCAGTCGTAGGCAGTTTAACCGGTAAAGCTGTAGCTCTTCAGGCTCTCCTGGGCCTCCCTGTGCTACTGATCATTGGTGGAAGCAGCCCAATGGGGAGGTTGGCAGTGACCCTAGAGCAGCAGGGAGGACAGAGGACCTTTAGTTTAGGGACAGAGGGAGGCAGGCCGTGGGAGTTGCCAGAAAGAAGCTTATTTTGAATTCTTATGGGACCAACTCCTCTATCCTAAGCTCTTAATTTTTTTTTTTTTCCAAGTTAGGAAAACTTGGAAACTATTTAGTATGTGCCAATTGTAGAAAGTTAGGAAAGTTAAAGAAGAAAATATCTGTAATCCAGAGGTAATCTTTGTTAACATTTCTCCTTTTTTTCCCTGTGCATTGATTAAAACATATATAGTTATCTAAAGCACACACACACACTTGTGGATTGCAAAATGTTGATGTTAAGAATATACCGTTTTGTTAACTTTCTGAGCATTTTGGATTACTGATCCCTTTTTGATCTTATAATAAAAGTTTTAGTCTCATAAGAAGTTTGAGTACAATCAAGTTTTTTGGTAGAGGATTTGATTTTGTGTACATGGGAGGTTGCCTGGTAGATCTGTTTTCCTTTTTGATCAGGACCTCGGTTTCAGGTCCTGCCTTAAGTCTTTTAGGATCCCCAATAGTACTCTGTGTGTGTGTGTGTGTGTGTCTAAAAGTAACTAATCAATAGAGGAGAAAACTAGATGGATTCTAAAATCAATGCTAATATGAACTATATCAAGTTATTTTATTGAAGTCACTTGTACCCATGGTGTTTTGTCCTATAGATTGGGGCTTGACAAAGGAACTATTAGGATTTCTGGGTGTTGATAGCTTGAATCTTTGGAAAGATCTAATAGTTTCTTTTAGATCCTAGAGAAAATAGTGATCCAGCTTATTTGACTTTATTGTTTGAGTAAGATCAGCACGATCTTTATGTGCCATGTTGTGTTTTTTGGTGGGGAGTTATCATAGAGATGTATTTTGTCTTCCTTGGGTCTTGGCATTGTTAATGGAAGCTCCAGTCTTCCAAAATTGTTGATGAATGAGTGATGCTGAGGAAAGTGGAATGAATTGTGTTCACCCTCCTGCGTCATTTAGTCACGGTCTGAAGTCCTCCACACCTCTGTCCATCCAGGTGAATGGTGTTATTGCGTAATTCTCTTCTTTTCACATTATTTTTAGATACCAACTCGGTATCTTATTGAAATAGTCACCAAGTGGCAAACTTCATAGAAGACAGAGGAGATCTAGAGGGCTTTCTGAGGACTTTGTCATGTCTAGTGTAAAGTTCCATATTGTGCTTTAGACAGAAAAGACAAGCGGGTTAAGGGCTTCGGGGCCATTGCACTTTGGCTTTGGAGTGCCAGAACAAGTTCATTGATTCAGTAGCAGAACTGGAGGGAGCATGTCTTATTTTGTCTGAAATGTGTTCAAAATGGTATTTTTTCTTGAGCAAGCTGTCAGGAGTGTCTGATTTCCATTTTAGTTTTGTTAATCTTGTAATCTTTCCATTGGTTTTGATTGATCTTGAGGGGCTGACTAATTTTAAAGACCATATCATTCCCTCCTTTTGACCAGAGCCTATAACTTTAATTTTGTTTTAGAATCTTCTCTGCATAGTTCTGTTCCATCTATGTTTAGTTGAATAGTGAATTTGTTGTATCACTCTTGCATATGTCTATTTGAGTCCAAAAAATTTAAATTTGATTAATTCTGCGCTGGTTTCAACTTGGTACGGTACTGAATAATATTCTCAGATGTAATGGGATTTGCTAGGTAAAAGGTGAGCTGTTCTCATTTTTCTACCAGTTCACAGTCACATAAAGATTCAGTAGTAGTTAACTAAAATAAACGTTTAAACTGGTTTTAAAGAATGGATATTTTCATTCTAAATGTATGCTCATTTGTACATTTTGGTGCTGAAGTCTGCCAGAGATATTTGTACATCTCCTTTTATCAGCCCTCACTCCAACTAATACAGAGTGAACAATCACTTGCCCTTCCCTTTTTGTTCAGCTGTCACTGAGTAGATATTTAATTCGGTAAAGAGGGTATGCCAGGTGAAAGATCCCAGTTAGCTTATCTTAAGTCTGCCTGTCTCCTCACATGGTTACTACTATTGGTGGAATGAGGAGGAATTTAGGTAAAAAGAGTTTGGCATTTTAAGGTGTCATTAAAAAACAAACAGCAAAACACTAGTAATAAGCACTCCTGTGTGCTCAGATGGCATAGTGGGCAGGGCTTGTCATATGACTCATT
This sequence comes from Indri indri, assembly GCA_004363605.1. Classification (NCBI taxonomy): domain Eukaryota; kingdom Metazoa; phylum Chordata; class Mammalia; order Primates; family Indriidae; genus Indri; species Indri indri. The sequence goes on from RJWJ010004686.1 coordinate 51,448, forward strand.
TACAAACCCATTGCTACTTGTGAAAATTACCACTATGCAGATGTTCTCCCCTCCCCCGCCCCATCCTCTGACTGCCAGGGGAGGCAATTGAAAACTCAGCGCCCAGTCAGATCCCAGCCTGAGACAAAGGCCTTTTCTATGAGAGTTTGCTCCCACTGGTTAGAGCCAAAATGCTAATTGGCATCAGCTGCATTAAATCACTAAGTGGGGGCTAGCAGCTGCCTGGCCATTGGAGAAAACCAGAAGGGAGCCTTCCCTTTCTTACCAGAAAGGCCTCTCTCCCCTCAAGTTACTCTTGATTTTTTTTTTTTTCATTTGTTTATGCTTGTTACTTTCTGATGAAGATCGTGAAGGACACAGTAGCTTGGACTCAGCTTAGACATATAGGATACATAAACTTCCTCTATGTAGTGTTGCCAATTCAACTTTCTTTTCATATGTGGGATTTGTTGTTGCTTTTAAATTTCAGTTCTAGGCGGCCGCAAGTCCATTTTCTGCTGTATCTTCTCAGGCTAAATGAGATTTTCTTTGATGGTGGTGGTATGTATGTATGTATTTAAGTGTTGGAATGAGACCACCAAACTTGTTTTTAAGTAATAACCAAAGAGAGACTAGAACTCAGGAGTTGGTTCATTGTTACCTTATTCTAAAGAAAACATAAAATACGATATAATAAGCACTAGTCATAATTAGGATTCCAGTTGTAGTTGGCTTAAAGCCGTTGGCAGATTCTGTATTTCTGATGCTTTTTCTCTCAAGGTGGGCACTCATAATTAGACAGTAAATGACAATTAGTGGTGATGCTAACTACCTTTTTATTTTATAAGGTGTGTAATAGTCATCTGTTTTAAAATCATAAAATCAACAGAGGAAATGTTCAAAGTATATATAAACTCCATTCTAAAACAGTAATTGGAGAGGAGAATATGATTTCCCCTCAATTTTTTTTGTAGTTCAGTCATATGCTTCCAGGATTTGACTGTTTTTAAGACCTGGGAAATATTCTGGGAAGTGACATGAGGTCACTATTTCTGGATGATACTTGGATGTTTCAATCATATTAGAAAAGCTACTGCCAGACTTATTGTATTTCAGTTCTTGTATTTCATTGATTCTAAGATGCAGCCCAGTTTTGAAGATGTTACAGTATGCGTATTATGGTTGATGGTGCATCACAGTTTATTACCTAAAGTAATGGTGTATCTCCATTCAGGGACATTTTACATTCAGTGAAATACACTGTGCCATGATAATCTGCCAACAGTATTTACCAGTATGCACACTCAGTGTTTTTCAAACCAGTGGGCACTACTGAATTTAATCCTCTAAGAACTTTAAAATATGTGCTTGATTTTTAAGTCAGTGGGCTTTGAAAACATCAAGTGACTATGGAAGCTCTGGATTCTTCTCACAGAGTGGGAAATAAGTTAGAGCCTAGAAGAAATTGGCTTGTGTGACTAAAAGAAAAAAATAAATGGAAACTAGTCAAAATATGTCATAATCCTTAATTATTTCTCAGGAAGCTTCTCATGGGAGAATCATAGGTAGCATTTGCTTTCTGTCAGGAGGTGAAACCTATTGGCAGAGGGCGACAGGGAACAGTAACCGTGGGGATAATTTAACCACTATGAGCAGTGGAGGGAGGGAGACAGAGACGGATCAGTAAAACAAGTCTGGATAAGGCAATAAAATTCACATATTACACGAAGTGATTGGCTGCTTTTACTACAATAGCAAAATTAAAATCAATATTTTGATTTTTTGCTATTCTAGTTCAATATTGTTCTTTGTGTTTTTGTGTAGTCTTTACCTCCCAAGTCTTTATGGGTTTACTGGTTTTAGATAAAAAGAAAATCAAACCTTTAGTTCACTTTCTGATCACTTAGCTGCAGTTCACTGTAAAGAAAGTGGGATGTTTGTCTTCTCAGAACACAACATGTTTAATTGTGGGCCTTGTCCTGGGAGTGATGCCACAGGCCTTTTCGACAGGGGCAGGTTTATGTTCATTGCCATGTGCTGACTTTTGTTAGGAACCTACCTGTCTTGACTAGCCTCACTCACTAGAGTTGTCCTGGCCTGCTCACTGTTTGGTCTAGAGGGCTTGCAGGAACCTGTAGGTTATGTTGGGAGTGAGTTGTGGTCAGTTAGGAGAGAGCCAGCGAGCTATGGTGACTACTCTCCATCATACTATGTGTATAAATGTGAGTGTGTGGAAAGAGCATGATACAAACTTTTGATGAATTGGGTTTTCTAGGTTTGTTTAGGACATGCTTCTTCATGCTTTGTTAATAAAAATTGTAACCCTTTTCTGTTTTAGTATAAAGTTCCTTTGAAGAGAGGTCTCAATAGTGTGTTTTTCTGTAATACTAGATGGGCTAAACACTGGTTTTGTTTAGAATTGAAATAGTTATCTTAGTTAATCTTAGTTATTGAGTATCTCATTTTCATTGCTGCTTTCAGCATAACCGTGTTGAAATCACAGATTGAAATGATATGCATTTGGTGTGGTTTTCCTATGTACAGGGTTCGAATGAGAATTATTGTATACACTGTACTTGGCCATGTGACTGCTGCCATATTTGCAGTCACCATCTATCGAAGTCACATAACAACTGTGCCTATAGAATATACAGTCATGCGTTGCTTAACAGTGAGGATATTTTCTTGAGAAATGCGTCATTAGGGGATTTCACCCTTGTGCAGTCATCATAGAATGTGGTTGTATAGCCTGCTGCAAACCTAGGCTACACTGTACGGTCTATTGCTCCTAGGCTACAAATCTGTACAGCATTTTACTGTACTGAATACTGTAGGCAATTGTAACACAATGGTAAGTAGTTGTATGTCTAAAAATATCTAAAGATAGAAAAGATAGAATAAAAATACAACATAAAAGATAAAAAATGGTATACTTATATAGGGCGCTTACCATGAATGGAGTTTGCAGGATTGGAAGTTGCTCTGGGTGAGTCAGTGAATGAGTGGTGAGTGAATGTGAAGGTCTAGGAGATTACTGTACACTACTGTAGGCTTTATGCACACTGTGTACTTAGGCTACAGTAGATTTATAAAAAAATTTTTCTTTCTTCAATAATAAATTAACTTTAGCTAAACTGTAACTTTTTCACTTTATAAACTTCTTGATTTTTTAAAACTTTTTAATTCTTTTGTAATAATGCTTAGCTTAAAACAAACACATTGTATAGCTGTACAAAAATATTTTCTTCATATCCTTACTCTGTAAGCTTTTTTCCATTAAAAATTTTGTGGGTTTGTTTTGTTTTTTTTTTTTTTTTTTTTTTTTTTTTTTTTTTTTTTTTACTTTTTAAACTTTTTTGTTAAAAACTAAGACACAAACAGACACATTAGCCTGGGCCTACACAGGGTTGGGATCATCAATATTGCCTTCTGCCTCCATGTCTGGTCCCACTGGAATATCTTCAGGGGCAATAGCAGGTATGGAGCTGTTATCTCCTACGATGACAGTGCCTTCTGGGATTCCTCCTGAAGCACCTACCTGAGGCTGTTTTACAGTTAACTTTTTTTTTTTTTTAAATAAGTAGGAGGAGTGCACTCTAAAATAATGATAAAAAATGCAGTATAATGAGTACATAAACCAGTAACACAGTCACTCATCAAGTATTAATGTTCTGTATATGATTGAATGTGCTATACTTTTATATGACTGGCAGCACAGTAGGTTCGTTTACGCCAGCACCACGACAAACACATGAGTAATGCTTTGTGCTGCAGCATTATGATAGCTATGACGTTGATAGGCGATAGGAATTTTTTTAGCTCCATTTATAATCTTACGGGATCACTGTTGTATATTTAGTCTGTCGTTGACCGAAATGTTGTTAGATGGTACATGACTATACAATAATATTATATTTATGTCTTGGGACTAAGAGAAAAGCTGCAACATCATTAATTAGAATTAGTGGTGAGACTACATGGGAAGAGAAAATGTCTTTTTAAATACAAACTTCAGTTGCGCAGTTAGTGCTTTAGAAACCAAGTTCATGACAAGACACATAGTCACTCTAGAACAATGATTCTCAAGATGGTACTTTCCAGGTTGGTTCCAGAACCACTCTTAAGGCCTCACAGACCTAAAGGGCTGGGCTAAAGCAATAGGTTGTTCAAAGCTGTGTGTGTGCGCGCATGTATGCTCTCTTGATTGCATGTGCACATACACACGTCTAGACTGCTCGGAAACCACGAGTCTTCCCTGGAGAAGGAAGAATGTCAGTTATAAGTGGAATGCGTATGTCACTATAGAAAACTAAGTAAAGTTTTAGGGAGCCAGTCATCTCTTCCTTTTGAAAATAGATGCAGTAGAGGGAATTCTAGAGATCTGGTCATCAGATTTTTCTCAAATCTCACACTGTGGTTTTCTAACGAAGCCTGCTTTTCTCTTTTCCTGCTCATTCTGTCTTCTTTCTCACTTTAATTCTGCTCTCCCCTCATTTTCATACTAACTACAGACCTTCCTTATCATGACTGCAAGTAGCGTGTCATGTGTGCAGCAAGGAGCAGAATGCCCAAACTGGCTGGTGCAGTTTCTTCCCCAGCCGTATGTGAGAGAGGTGGAGACCACAGACTTCTCAGCCCTCATCATTCACAAGGGCAACTATTTCCTTCATCCACACCCCCACCTTCTCACACAAACTCTGGATTTCTTCCTCTGCTCATCTTATTTTAATAAACTGACAGGCTAGGGGAGAGGCGCCAAGTCTGAGACAGCCTGTTGAGTGATGTTTTGTTACTGGGGCCTGCTGGGCTCACCCGAACCTCTGTTTGGCGTGCTTAGAGAACCTCGGGAGGGTCCGCACTATTGGCTGGCATCCGTGTGTTCAGTAATGTGCCCATGGCCTTTCGAGAGGGTGCTGCTGTATGGGGCATTAGAGGTAAACCTTTCTGGCTTTAAGTGGACTAGATGTTTTGTTGTCACAAATGTTTTCTAGAATGAAAACAGCCTTTCCTAGTTATTAGTTGAAACATATCAGTCATTTCTCTTTTTTCGGTCCTACTTTTACAGATGAGCAAATTGAGGCTCAGAGAAGTGGAGTGAATTGCCTGAGGTCACAGTGGGAGAGCCAGCCTCTCCCCACCACACTGTCCCTGCTGCTTCCCCTGCTGCTCCCTGTGTTCCTTGTCGGCTCTTACACTTCCTGGGGTTCCTGCGTAGCCTGTAATCACACTTTTTAAGGGATGTGTCCCCAGAGGCCCCTAGTTTTTGGCATGAGGATAAAGGGAATGTGTGTGTCCCCCTGCTGCTGGAGGACTGGAAACTTGTATTCCTTTCATTATTTTATGTGTGTAGGGAAAGTAAAGTCATGTATATCATTCAGTAGTGATACATTTTATTTTTATTTTTTCTTAAGGATGAAGAGGAAGAAATCAAACTGGAGATAAATATGCTTAAGAAATATTCTCATCATAGAAATATTGCAACGTATTATGGTGCTTTCATTAAAAAGAGCCCTCCAGGACATGACGACCAACTCTGGGTAGGTGGATGTTTCCTGAGTGCTTGGGTTTTCCTCTTTGGTTGTATTATAAGGACATGAAGGGAAGAGGGGTGGGGAGAAGAGGAAGCAATGGGGTGCAGTAGCTGGTAGCTTCTAAAGGCTTCCTTGGCCTGTATCTCTTGATATATAGAATGTTTACTTTGATGTTGATTTCACATTGCATGTAGAAAAGTTAGCTTTCTGTTTCTGAAATAAAAAGACACCTTCTGGAAGGAATGTGACCAGTAGCAAGGAAATTAGCAGCTTGAAAGCAGTACAATAAAAAACTTTATTTATGGGAACCAATTAATATGAAACCTCAGTAAATTGCATCTTGCCTTACCAGCTAGAAATAACAGAGAGTTCTCAAGAAACTTCTGTCAGTAACTTATCAATAATATTAATCATAATAGTTATAAACAGTAAATCCCAGGGAAATTTCTGGAATTGACGTATTCAGCCTTCTCTCTTTTTGAACACATTTATATTCAAGATGATGACCTTGAAATACTACTGTCAGATATATGGCTACCACATTAGTTATGCTCAAGGTATTGAACTTGTAAAGCAGGAAGATAGATTAATTCTTTTTCTAATTTTTTCTTAAAAAGGCCATTATAGAAAACATTTGCAAAATTAAGTAAAAGGAAAAAAAATTACCCTTATTACCATTGCCCAAATCCAATCATAGTTAAAATTTTAGACTAGCTCAATTTAGTTCATTTTCTAGTTACTTTAAACATAGCATTGTGATCATATTGTTCAAAATTTAGATATTTTAAGTATTGCATTTTCTAAAATTATATAACTGCTTAAAAATAGTATTTCTCTTTTGTATTAAGCCCATTTAATATAAAATAGTTTGAGGATCATCATGTGTGAAAAATAGAACATCTTTGAGGCAAAATGAGAAAGAATGTTAGGGAGTATTTGAATCAGATTTTTGATAATTGGGTAGTGATGAAGAACAAAATGGTCCTCCTGTGCTGTGCCCATGTGCTTATGAGAGAGAATGAGCACTTCCAGAACCACTGCACTGGGGGTGTGCTGTAGAATGTCAGGCATTCTCAATCTCCTGAACCAAATATGCATAGTGAATACATGGGACCATAAAATGAACTCTCACTAATTTGGATGCCTCCAAAATGATCACATGTCCAGGTCTTTAAGAAAGAGGAGGTATGGCAGTTAGACTGCATTTTCTTAACTTCTCCAGGATATGTTAGACACCCCGTGTCTTGTCTGCCTTGTAGCTTGTTATGGAGTTCTGTGGGGCTGGATCCATTACAGACCTTGTGAAGAACACCAAAGGGAACACACTCAAAGAAGACTGGATTGCTTACATCTCCAGGGAAATCCTGAGGGTAAGGAAAGCATACAGCTGCAGTGGCCCTGCTCATGGTCTTGTGTTTCCATTTCCAATTTCCTAACCCCAAGTATTTCTTAGCATAATTTGTACTTATACAGATTATTTTCCATTTGACAGCCAAGGGTGCTGTATAGGAAGTTAGCTTTGGTAATATAAACTACATCATGATTTCAGTCTGGCAAGTATCTAAAGAACATAGACTTAAAACAAAAATAGATTTTCTGTATTTCCCTGAATTTATCTTCTAGGCCATCACAACTCACCTAATGGCAGTTTTCCATTGGAGTTAAAAAGAAAATCAGAGTGGAGGGGAAGAGAAATAATCTCTAACTATAGTTTTTATAGAAATCCTGAAGATAAGCTTATAAATCAATTGGTGTGTATGCTGGTTTTCAAAATCATCTTGTGGACTTTGGCATTAGCTGTTAGTATCTGTTGTAGTATTTATGAAGGAAAGTTCTGATGTTTAATGCTATTTACAGCCATTTGAAAAGCTGGCTAATGATCTTACAGTAAGTTTCTGAACTGCTGTTATAGCAGCTTTTAAATTGTTCCATTCAGTAGTACAATCATCTTGACAGCGCAGGCAGAGGGTTTTTAGGATTTTGTATTTGAAAGGTGCATGTGTGTTACCATTGGGTCTTTTTCCTCTGTTCAGCTATCACAGTTTATCTCTCTACTTCACCCCTGAATTACATACTTAAATTACGTGGTTGTATTTCATTTACCCACTACATTTTTAAAATAAAGACTATGGAGTTAAACCGAAATCCAATTCTTTTGCTTCTCCCACTAAGAGAAAAAATCTCGTAAGTAGGTAGTTATTTTATTTTTTATTTATAGGTAAAGATATCCCATTTTTTATATTTAAGGTCCGTAGAGGAGTACAGGTTTAGATTGTCATCTAGATTGCCTAGAGAAACATTTTATTTCTTTTTATTTATATATTTATGGAGCCCTTGAAAATAGGCAGTTCCCTTAAGAAGACTAGCGTGAGGTAGAGAGTAGGGTGGTGGGAGGACCATCTGTTTATAATCACATGCAAATACCAGGCCAGGCAGGTTGGCTCACACCTGTAATCCTAGCACTCTGGGAGGCCGAGGTGGGAGGACTGCTTGAGCTTAAGAGTTCAAGACCAGCCTGAGCAAGAGTGAGACCCTGTCTCTACAAAAAACAGAAAAGTTAGCCAGGTGCAGTGGTACGCACCTGTAGTCCTAGCTACGTGGGAGGCTGAGGCAGGAGGATCCCTTGAGCCCAGGAGTTTGAGGTTGCAGTGAGCTACGATGATGCCACTGCACTCTAGCCAGGGTGACAGAGCGAGATTCTGTCTCAAAAAACAAAACAAAACAAAACAAAAAAACAGGGTCTTATCTTTTATGGCTGTTACAGAAAGCAGAGGTACTACTGTAAAGGAATTCAGTAACAGGGCAGATGTGTTTATTAATCACTAAAACTCTTAGGATGGTAGGCAGGATAGAACGGTGGTTAGGAAGTTAGGTGCTAAAGTTCATCAGGCTTGGGTTTGAGTCCCACCTGTGTATCTACTGCATACCCTATGTTATTCAACTTTCAAGACTTAGTTTTCCTCATCTGTACATTTTAGATACCAACCCTGTGAAATTACTGTTGTTAGGAAAATTAAATGAGTTAGTGTATATTAATCGTTTAATGTAACATGTGAATACATAACTACTTATCAGTAAATATTAGTTGTCATTATTGTCTGTTATAAACACATACATACACACATACCTTTCTTGTATATAATTCCAGTATAGGATTTCTCAAGCAGAGAACTAGCTTTTAGTATAATGTTTTAGGCATCAACTGTATTTCAGACATCAAAGACATTACATATTTTTATATACCCAGGCAAGCATTGTTTACCTGATATATGTAGTATGTATATTTAATCATTTTACCATCGTTAATCTCAGGCAGTATTTAAAAGAAGCGTCAGTTGTTTGAGGCCCCTAATCGACCTGAGTGTGGTAAATGAGTGGAAACCTTATTGAGATGTAGCAAGTCTTTTCCACCTCAGTGGGCATCTGAAACAAGAGCTTTTATTCACCTATATTTCATCTGGCATGAGAATTTCTCCTTAGGACAAAAGTTTAAATTAACTAAAAAAAAAAAAAAAAAATTCCTCAGGGAGAGTTAGTGTGTCTTACACTGGTGTGTGTTTATTGTAGGAGTTACTCAGAGTTGGTTTTGGTAAAGAGAAAGCAAGATGGTAAGTTGGAGGTGAGATCTCACAGGGCAGGAAGGCAACTGTCCCTGGCAGATAACCTAGGTTCTCAAAGACACAGTTGTGGGCAGCTAATTTTCATAGCGGCAAACTTTTCCTCATTCCTTAGTAGCTGTTAGATTTAGACATTATGTTAAGTTCCTAACAAGGTGAGAGTCATAAGCACGTAAGCTTCAGACATCAGTAGAAATGCTCTCTTGGGTCAGCCCACTGGAACCCTCTGGACCAAAAGGTTTACCAGCAAAAACAGCATGTTCCTTTTAGCCCACTTCCGTGTTTACATTCTCCACAGCAGTTTTCACATTTTGGTAGAAAACAATATTTCATATTGAGTATGGGAACTTAACAGCTTTCATAACCAATACTGAGGGACAGCCTTTGACAGTGCCTCTGGTCAATGTCCATAAATGAGAGAGTTATAGGAAAAATGCTTTGAAACATTGATTCATTTGCTCTAGGATGAGGTATTTACTGAGTATTTGGACTTAGCATCTCTGATAAAAGGAAATATTGTGGCCTAACTTCTGGTATGGGAATAGTTGAACACACATACTCCCAGGTACTTCATACAGGAAAGATGTACTCATTGTTTAGAATAATTATAACTCAAGGTACCACTGTTTTAGAGCTGTTAGACATACTTCAGGCAGTTTGCCATGCAGAAGCAGCAGTCCAGCAGTACGGACAGGGAAATGGGTATTGTTTAATACATTTGCTGTTGGTAATGAACAAGATTGTGTGCAGGCCACGTTTGAGAAGATGTGGCTGCTTATGTTTGTTGCTAAAATCCTATAAAAGTGTAAGTAGGAGGTTTGTGCAAGTTGGAGAATGAAAATGAACTGAAGTAATAGAAGTAGGAATTACAAAGGAATTAGGGAAACTACAATTTTTTTCCCCTCTCCTTTTCCTGTTTGAAGTTATACCATGCTGAGAGGAGGGACATTTTTCCTAACTATAGCACTACAGTACCATATATTTTTAGTGCTTTTTTCCCTAGTCAGCGCTTTGTGGTGTAACTCTGCACATCCTGTGTTGTGAAAAATAAACAAAGCCATTGAATAAGCTCTCTTCTGTTTCATAGGCACACTAGTAAATGAATGTTTAGAAACTCCCTGTATTAGAAAAATTAGTATTCTAGAGTAGCTGTCGTGTTTTAATTCATATCTTATAAAGTAATTATAACAATAAAACTCCACACAAATAAAACTAAACAGGAAAATCGAATGCATCCTTACCTCTAATCTGCCCTTTTTGGATCAAGACATTTCAGAGAAAATAGTTGCTTGTGTCTTAAGGAGGTGTGCTGTAGATTTGGCTTCTCTAGCTAAGGCCAGAACAAGTGAATGAGTTGTGAGAATGATGCATTGCTGTCTTTTGGACCATATTTAGATGCAACATATGTTTTTGTTCTTCTACCACCTCTCATAAGAGACATGCTTTTGGGCTTCATTCCAGGTACAAGGTTATCAAAATGTACTATATGCCCAGTAGGGTTTGTTTCCTTGGGAAAGAAAGATATTTTATTTGAACACAAGGCTCCTGACAGTGAAATTGTTTTAAGTTTGGGGTGGAGGTGGGTTTGATTGGCATTTAGCAATTTGTCACTCACTGTGCAGTGGGAAGACTAGACAGTGTTGAAGAGCCAGATTTTAAAACCCCTCTCTAGCCCTTCACTTTTCCCCTGGGATGTGTTTAGTTCAAATATGCCCACGGGGTCACCCTCTGAAAGATAGATGTTTAGCGTGGGAAAGGAACCACCCTGTACACAAATAGCACAAATTATAGCAGAGAAAATGCAGATGGTAATCTGAAGTGTATCTTAAAGGCACAGCTATAAAGTGGTAATGTTGCTCTCATGGGGAACCTAACCTACTGGGATGGTGGGGGCAGGGAGGACTCTTTCTGTATGTGTGGTAGTATTGGTGATGTCTTCTTGGAAATGCACTAAGAGTGAATTTTATGTTCTAAATATGAGTGCACAAAAACTTTTGACCCACGTGTGTACTTTGTTATAAAAGGTATGTTCCTGGCTGTTGACTTACAGCAACAAAGAGCTAAAACTCAGATCTGTCTTTCCTATTTAGGGACTGGCACATCTTCACATTCATCATGTGATCCACCGGGATATCAAGGGCCAGAATGTATTGCTGACTGAGAATGCAGAGGTGAAACTTGGTATGTGACGCACGTGCAGCGTGATCTAATACTTGTCCCTCGTGCAAACCAGCAACACTCCCTGCCTCGATTACTTGTAGCTGAAGGTTCAGTCTGGCCTGGCTCCAGCCTCTCTTCTCTCAGGCTTCTCCCCTCTGCTCTGTTCTCTCTACAGCAGCCAGACTGATCTTCAAATCAGACCACTTTCCTGCTTAAAGTCCCTTAGTGGCTTCCTGTTTTACTTTGGATAAATTCATATTCCTTTCCCTGGCCCAGTAAAAGCCTGTATAGGATCTGATCCCTGCTACTTTTCCCACTTCAGTTTGTGACCTACTTCACTTCTTTCTTCCTCAATTACCGTCATTTTTTTGAACTGCTTGGAACTCACCTCAGGGCCTTTGCACATAATGTTTCCCCATTGGGAACACTTGACCACAGTTTCGAAGTCACAATTTTTCCTTCATCTTCAGGGGTCTTCTCTGACCCTCTGATCTGTCTTGGGCCCTGCTGCTTGTTTCCTTCATAGTCCTAGTCACATTTATAATTATATCATTATTTGTTTACTTGTAGTTCTGTCTCCTTTACTAGAATGTAAGTTCTGGGAATGCAGCGACTAGGATTTTTTTCTTCACCAGTGTATTCTTATTTAGCACCTAGTGTTATTGACTTCAATGTAGTAGGTAAATTTCTGCATGGATAGATAATTGCAGCCCATGGTGTTTTCCTGAAGATGATTTTACAATGGTTCTCTTATACTTTCTGTTTCTTTTAGCTAGATCTGAACCTGTTGTCATTCTATTTTCAGATAATGAATCTGTCAGAGTTTTAAAGAGAGTTAGCATTAATTTTTCTAACACTAAGGCATCACAAGAAAAAATTATTAATGTTAATAAGGATATAGTCCACCTTTCTTTAAAAAGTTATGATCACTGTAGTTGTATTTTAAAAATAAAATCATTACGATTGCTTTCCTTGCATAGTGCCTGCACTTCCTGGTCTTCTATGGAGGAATAGTCTGCCCAATTGGAAACTCCCTTCAAAGCTAAGATAGGCACTTGAGTTGTTCTCATCTCTAACCCCTGGTATTAGGCACATGAGAGTCCCCGAGGAATTACTTAGTGGTAGGATACTGTTGCATTCCAAATTGCTGTGGAGCATGCTTAGGCTTTCTGAACTGACTGCATGGCCTGTGTGTCTCCCTCGAGAAGAAGATTCAGCAAGTGAGGCTACATCCTCACCAGGCCATTTCCTGAGCATGTTCCGTACACAGAAGTTGAATCTATGACCCATGTAAATCATTTCAACACTTCATAGGCCCTTTTGCCTGAGGTCCCCACCTTTGCACGTTCCTGCTGAGATAGTGGCAGTGTGTATAGTGGTGATGTTGGCAGGTACTGAAGGGCAGACATTCCATTAGATTGGGGGCTTTCTACCAACTCTACCTCCCATCTTTGAACTTTCCTCTACACCCCATCATTAAATTGGGTGGGACTGAGAAATCACTGAAAAATCAGCGGAAGTCCCCAAGTGCTGTAGGGTGTGTTGTTTGTGTATTTGCGATTTAGGTTGATTCTCTTTATTTAGTGCAGTATTGTTATATTTCCAAGAAAACCTTTGTGGATTTCTTAATTTTTATATGGTTATTAGTGCCATTAAGCTCAGTCAAGTGGGTCTCAGTCAGGTCACCTGAACTTGGGGCTTTTGTCTGTGGCAGGCGTGTTCTCTGAAAGCACCAAAGATTGTCCTGTATGCAAAAGGCCCTCTGCTGGTCCTGTTGGAGAAGCTCAGGGAGGCTGCTAGGTGCAGGCCTCCCAGGAGCTTCCATTCTGTTAGAATATCTTGCAGTCTTGGTGGCTTTGCTCCAGAAAGGGCACTTCTTTCTGATGCTGCCTTGAGGATTGCATGTATGTTCATAAAGCACTGCTGTTTCAGTTTACTGCGAAGACACCTCTCCCCCCATTACATCTTATTTGTTAATTGTGTTTCTGCTTTCCTTTCTCTTCTTCCTGCAGTCGATTTTGGTGTGAGTGCTCAGCTGGACAGGACAGTAGGCCGGAGAAATACATTCATAGGCACTCCCTACTGGATGGCTCCGGAGGTCATCGCCTGTGATGAGAACCCAGATGCCACCTATGACTACAGGGTAAGAGGCACCTGCTCTGTGGCCTTTGCTGGGCCACTGGCGTTCCTGAAGGAAGGAGGCTTTGCTCATAAATTGCACACCCCTTATCCCTGCCTTCTCTTGCCATGAAGAAGTCATGAGCACACCACTGGGTGTGTAAATTTTCCAGGACAGTATTTAGAGTTAGATGCGGTCTATTTTGTCCATTTGTATCACCTCTGTTCTCACTAAGGCATATACTGGTTTCAAGATAGTCTGGAGCACTTTCTTGTGCCTAGAACTTTTCATCATGAGTAAATTAAACGTTTTTGCCCCGTTTGCCATCCTTTTTAACTTGAAGAATGTATTAGAATCAAATATTTATTCTTTATAAAATATTGTCCTTATATAGCAATAGCTTCATGGGTGTAAAATTTTAGAGATGTTAAAGAGCTTTATAGTTTTCATTTGGTATGCAGATATATTGAAGTTATTAGAGTGACCTCTAGGGGTGAATCAGTAATGCACTTTTTTGATTCAGGTCTAAAACCCATGTTTGATAATTAGACAGAGATTGACTCTGTGTACAAAAACTATTAAAAATAAAAACCTTAATTAAATGGTTAATGTACCTGTTAATGATATTCAAAATTGAGTTCATGTCTTAACAGTCTCCAATGTATTTTAGTATTTATTATAAATAGCTAATTAGGCTTAATTTAAGCCTACCATGCAGAGGAATTTTTATTTTATTTTTTAATATGCTGAAGTATTTTAAAATAGATTATAGACTTTGTGACTTTCCACTCTTTTAATATGTCACTAAATATCTCAAAAATTTGAAAATGTTTCCAACATAGCCAAAATATCACCCTACCTAAGTAAAAGAAGTTATTTTTAACTTCTTAATACAAAGTTCATAATTAGACCCAGCTGGTTTGCCCAAATCAGTGCCTAGTACAGGAAAATATTATTTGGCTGTTTGGCCCATGAGTTTCTCTTAATCTAGAATATTGCCATCTTCCCCTCCCTTTTATGAAACTGACGTGCTCAAGAGGCTGGGCCTGTTGTAAAATGTCCTGTGCTCTGTTTGTCTGATGACTTCTTTGTAACGTAGCTTGTTTCCTGTAAACTGAAAGGCTCAGCGATTATCAAGGAAAACCTCTTAGAAGGTCTGCTCGCAGGAGATGGGGGTGCTTTGCCTGCCTCACAGCAGGAGGCCTGCAGCACCACATATCCCACCGCAGTTGCTGCCTGGAGCAGTCAGCGGGCTCAGGGGTAAACCCCTTTGTACTCCTGTGGTGTAGAAACTTCATAAAAATCAGGGAGGAATTCACAGCCCTATCCTTATTCTTGTATTCAAACATATGTGCCTGAACGTTGTAACATATTTATGGATTATTTAGAAAACCCTTAAATTGAGCAACTTGAGGTAATTGCTTGGTTAAGATAACATTAAACAAAAGTATGCTAATGACAGTAACTATCTGCTTTATAAAAATCTTTTTTTGGATTTTAAGATATAGTCACTGATAAAACATTCCTACATCAGCCAAAGTTTATTACAGAGTGCTGTACCAGATACAAAAGCAAATAAAAGAGAAACACCTGCCCTCATACAACTTACATTTGAGTAGGGAATAAAGTTTAAATCAAATTTTAAATTTATTATTTCAGGGGAATCAGAAGGAAAAGATTCCATGCAGAGAAAGGCAGTTTATTTATTTGGTTTGAAGGTGGAGTATGACACTCAGCAGCATGATTTGAATTAGTAAACTATGGTCGATTTTATGATTTCAGTTGTGGACATTTTATAAGAAATGGTTTTTTGCCTTTAAACTTTTAAAATCTTGAAATTAAGTTTGAAGTATTAATATTAACGTAAAACAGAAAAATAAACATAAACATAAATCTGGGCCAGGAATCTAAGTTATTGACTTGCAAAGCAATGAAGAAACATACTGAACAGTAGACTGTTCACTGGCCAGGTAGAGACAGGCTTTTAAATGGACCCGCTCTAGTTTGTTTGTAAATGTGAGTGGTTTTAATTAACATAAATTTTATCTTTATTTTGTCATTGATTCATTCATTCATTTGTAAGGTGTTTCTACGAATATGTTTCTGCTTTTAATTTCCTAGCAAACTTTCTTCTGGTTTGTACAGCAAAGAAAGTTTTTATTTCATTTGTGTGAATAACCAGAAATGTAAGTTAATGGCTTCATAGTCAATGTGATGTCCATAACATACTGTTTTATTTTTTGCAGAGTGACCTTTGGTCTTGTGGCATTACAGCCATTGAGATGGCAGAAGGTGCTCCCCGTAAGTAATTTTCTTTGCTTTTTAGCCCAGTCCCAAGACTTCAAAAAGAAAAGCTCTATGGATAAAGCCATTTTTGGTGGGGCATTTAGATGAAGGAATTATAAATTTATATAATTTTATATAAATTATAAAAGTTTTAGATGTAAAAGGAATACTTGGCAACCACTCTTTCTTTTGGAGATCCCTAGGAGGTCCGTAGGCTACATTTTCTTTTCTTTTTTTTTTTTATTGTTTGTTGTTTATAGGGGTACAGATGTTTAGGTTACGTATGTTGCCCTTGCCCCCTCTTCCCCCCAAGTCCCAGTCCCAAGCGTGTCCATCTCTCGGAGGGTGCGCATTGCACCCTTTGTGTATGCATATATCCGTCCCCTCTACATTTTCTTTTTAAGTTGTATTCACATGTATGTCCTGAAATTATGCTGAGGTCAGATAGCAGTCATTTTTCTTTTTACGTTTTAAACTTACTCAGTAAAATTGGTTCTGATACATGAAATTTTAGTATTAAGTTTTTTGACTTTACAAATGGAGGCATAACTTTTTATCTATAGAAAATTTTTTTGTGTTATCTGTGAAATTTTGTAAGAGTGTTTGCTTCTCCTTTGGGTTCTATCAATGAAAACTTCATAAAATTGATTTTTGGTCAGGGACAGTAGAATTGCAGAGAACAAAGAAAAAAATACCATTTTCTGCTGGTCCTCTTAAAAAAAGGTATACACAAAGAATATATAACTGCTTGGTACATAGTTGCTGCTGAAATAAATATTTGTTGAATGAATGAAAAAAATTTATTGACAGCCAAAAGTTAGTTTGCAGTACAGGAATGGATGTCTGCCCCGAACACTGTACATTCCCTTATGTTTCCCTGTACGGAATTGGGAAAGGGTTGTATTGCTTGATCTTTTGTCTCAGCTTTCATTCACAATGGGAATAGTATTATCTGCTTCTCCACCTCCCATTTCCCAGATGCCTTGTAAGATTCTCTTGAAGGTAATGAAACATGTGAAAATGCACATATTAGTGCACATATATGTGCCTAACACACCTTTATGGGACAAGTGATAGGAGAACAAACAGTAATTGCACAGAATTAAACAATTCCATTTTACACTCATATTTTTGCTTTTCATGGTAATACTAGCTATAACAACAAACACTTAACATTTCTGAAGGGCCTAACCATGCTTACTGTGTCCAAGGCATTGTGTAAAGGCCTTTATAAACTGTGTTATTTAATCCCTGCAACAACCCTATGAAAATACAATCATTTTCATTGTAATCTTACAGATGGTTTAAAAACTTAAGCATTAACTCCTTTAAGACTTTGATTTATGAGAACTTTCCAATGTCTGTTTGAAGTTGTTTGTTCTTCTTGTTGCTCTTATCCTCTTGTTTTGCTCTTTTTAAATGGGAAATTCAAGGTATGCCCTAGAGTTTATATCTAGATGTCTAGACTGCTTGATATGAAGCATATCAGTCTGATGATGGGCCAGATCATTTGATGTTGTTTATAAGTGAGCCCTAGAAATCAAGTATGAGTAAAATAAGTGCCATACTGACACGACCGTCTCCTCTCCCCAGCTCTCTGTGACATGCATCCAATGAGAGCACTGTTTCTCATTCCCAGAAACCCTCCTCCCCGGCTGAAGTCAAAAAAATGGTAAGCTATGTATGGTTTTTTGTTGTTGTTGTTCCTTTCCTTTTTTTAAAAAAGTGTTTCTTTTTAGTTTTACTTTCCTCTAAGATAAAATTCTGGCCCTTCTAATTCTGAAGAACATAAGAACCAGAACCCCAAAACACCAATTAAAGAATGTGTTGATTTTTTTTAAATGAATTTTTTTTCTTGAAAAATTCTCTTTGGATTACAGTGGTGACAAGTAACCATATGCAACACCTTAACATGGTTAAAGAAAAAAGTTCCATTTTAATATTTAAACATTCTTTTAATTGTAATATATTACTAAACATCTTTCCATTAAAAAGGCAAAGCTGTGTTGACTTGCAGCTTCTCAGATAAAATAGGATTTTAAAATTAATGGAGGTTTTTATTGTAATTATTTTTTTAAAAATTTGAAGTTAGACATACCCTTTTTTATTCCAGAAGAGTACATTAGCAGAATATTCCTTTTTGCTTGAGTTACCACCTTCCCATCTTCTTGTGACTTCCATGCATTTGTGAAACAAAATACTGATTACCCATGGAAAGAGAGGATGGCCACCTCCCCTGAGGAAAGTTTTTATTACAGAATTTCGCCATTGTGAGAATATGCTGTTGGGGTTGGTTTAAAAATCTGCGCTCTGGTTTTTGCTGGGAATTTTGCCCACTCATTCCCTCCTGAACTTTTTTCTGGGTCCTTTGCTATTAGTTCTTGTCTGCTCTCAAGCTCTTCACACACGTGGGCCTCCCCTGCTTTTTCTGTTTCTCTTTCTGTTTTGGGGCTTATCTAGCTTACTGTTGTCCACCTATGGATTTGTTCCCTCCTTTTTAATACCATTCTTAGTAGTTTTTCAAAAATGCTGTCTCTACTTAGGGTTTTTTTTTTTTTTTTTTTTTAAAAAGACAGGGTCTGGCTCTGTTCCCCAGGCTAGAGTGTAGTGGGGTCATCATAACTTACTGCAGTCTCAAACTGCCGGGCTCAAGTTATCTTCCTGCGTTAGCCTCTAGGGTAGCTGGAACTGCAGGCACCACCACACCTGGCTAATTTTTAAATTTTTTGTAGAGACAGGGTCTCACTATGTTGTTCAGGCTGGTCTTGAACTCCTGGCCTCAAGTGATCCTCCTCCTTCGGCCTCCCAAAGTACTGGGATTATAGGTGTGAGCCACCCTGCCCAGCCATCCACATTTAGATTCTTGGCCCATCTGAGATATGCAGAAGATCTCAATGTTAAGTTTTCCATTCTGGACTTGGGCTTTTAGCTATTACTGTCTGCTTTTTTCTTTTTGGTTGCTCACCTTCTGGTGTTCCATTTTCCCCTTTATAGATGTACACAGCACACATTTTCACACTAGTTTCCTTCATGTTTCCCTCTGTTCCTTGCTGTCCTTGTCCCCAAAACTTTTATCTTTCTTCTGTTAGCAGGCTTTTTCTTATTTTTTATATATGAACTTTAACCACATTTGATTCCAGATAACTGAGGTTGTCCAATTCCATTTACTCATTTTTAAAATGATTCTAACTGCCACGTGGTTGCAAAGATTTTAGCCCCAGTTGGTCTCCTTATTAAGACACGGTAGCTCTGGGTATCCGTGGGTGGCTACCCCTAGGGAAACCACGTGAGTATAGTGGACATCACCAGGGAGGAGGCTGTGGGGCTGGAGTAACTCTTTATCTAGCTCACGTTAAACTAAGTAATAATTCCTTTTTCCCTTTCCTTTTCTCTATCTGATTTCGTTGACAGAGGTTGTACTGGAAAGATTGGTGAATTAATGCTGTCTTCAGGCTATCTTACACTCTTGATTATTCTGTCCATTACTTGCAGTTTTGGATGAACTGTTATGCATCCAATATTTGTGATTTAGAGAGATAGTGATAGATGGCAATATATGCTTCCTGTGTTTTTTTCTTACATCAGACTTTCTTTAAACTTGATTAGATGCCACTTCATTTATATCATTGTTCTCATGTTACCCAAATATTCTAAAAGGAAGAGATGATTACAAAGATAACGTCCTTCCTTTGTGATTGCTGTTCTCCAATTACCAGATGTAAATTTCTGCTACTGTTTTGGGAGAAGTGGCTTTCAAAAGATGATCCATGTCCTCCCTTCCAGCAGAACTTGATCATTGATTTTAAAGAATATATTATAGGTCATTGATTCCCAAATGTTAGTCTGTAGACACAGTGCATGGTAATCCGTTTGGAATATTTTAATTCAGGGTTCCAGCCTCAAAGTTTCTGATCTGGGGAGTGTGACTCAGGTATTTGTATTTTTAATAAACTCCCTGAAATGATCTTTGTGGGCATTGGGGTTTAGGAATCTCCGTGTCAGAGCATTTCACTATTGCATGTTTCCTCATTAAACACAAAGTAATAGCTTCTTTGAATGACTTTGAGGGTCTTTCTCTGAGCTGACCCTGACTATTGTTCCCTTTTTTCCCACTTTTCATATTAGCCTCAGAAAATGACTCCTTATTCTCTTAAAACTTTTCTACCTTTGTTCATGTTATTCCTTCACTTTGGGATGCTGTCTTCTGTCTCCCACCCTATGATAAATATCAAATATTCCACTTTTTCTTGATGTCCAACTCAGTGTAATAGTTGTGGTTTTTTCCCCTGTAATTTGATTATAGTTCTGCTATTGTATACCCGAATTTCTTCCACTTTATTTTCTATGTGTATTTCTTACAGAGCCTAACATAAACAAATGCAAATAGTTGATACATAAATATTTGTTGAATTGAAAAAACAAGTAAGTTTTAATGGAAATACAAGATAATGAAATGATTCTTAAAAGCTCAGTGAAGTAATTGGAAAGAACTGCACTAATTTTCTAAATCACATTTTAAAAGACTGAATACCTCATTCATTCAACAAAAATTTATTATATACCTATTGTGGTATGCCATGCTTAGTGTTGAGCATTGTTGACAGATTAGAAAGTAGGTACCAGTTCTTGATTTGTAGGGGAGACAGAAACACAACATAAAGTACACAGTCCATTTAAAGTCTGTTAAAAGCAGATAACCCCAGAAGAAAGGCTCTAACTTGTGGCCCATACAGGTAGAGTGCTACCAGAAAGGCTTATCAAAAACTGATGATTCCTCAGGTGAGTCTCACAAGAAAGATGGGTAAGAGTGTCTCAGCCTAGACTAGCGCTGAGGTCATTATGAGGTGGGCATAGAAAAACAAGCAAAATAAAAGTGGCTAATATGGCAAATGTAGGCGACAGACTCATTGTCCCCCTAAACACTGTAATTCCTACCTTTGTACATTAAACATAATGAACTGATAAATCAACCAGTGTGAAACTGAGGTTGAAATGTCAAATTAACAGGTTTTAGAGTCCTAGCATTTGGTCATGGACTCAGCTCCTTTTCTTATCTCAGTGTCTGTCCTTCTCTTCTAGGTACTAGACATCTATCCTCTCTGTCTGCCCTCATTTTAGCAGAGACCTCCCTCTTCCTCCACCCTGTGATTAAGTGATTACTAAGCAATATTAGATTTAAATCTAATTCATTGAAATCCGACTTACTTCATAGTTTCCCGTTGGTGTTATCAGTGATACTGTGCAATGCTTAAACTCTGCTAGATAAATGCTCCCAATCCCCAAGTCCTGAGTTCCTTTTTATGTTTAATATGTTATTCCTGTGCATTTGCAGAATGTTCACAGTGAATCCAAAGCTTGTCGTTGTTTTCAGGCCCTTAAGTTACTGATACTTTGGAGCGTTTTACTCTTTGTGATAGAAATTTGATGATTTTTTTTTTTACTTCTTTTTACAGGTCAAAGAAATTTTTTAGTTTTATAGAAGGGTGCCTGGTGAAGAATTACATGCAGCGGCCCTCCACAGAGCAGCTTTTGAAACATCCTTTTATAAGGGATCAACCAAATGAAAGGCAAGTTAGAATCCAGCTTAAGGATCATATAGATCGGACCAGAAAGAAGAGAGGAGAGAAAGGTATTAAACCTGTTTTTCTGTCCATCTTTTTACATTTTTATTTTTAGGTTCTTGCCAGCTAGAATGGGTCATTCCTTTCCCAGCTGTGATTTTGTGCTATTTGGCCAGTGCTTTAGTAGTTCGTCTCTGCCATGCAGTTCAGTGATTAGGGCTGGGGTCCAGCCTGGCTCAGGCAGGGCTGGCTGGAGCTTCATGGTTTGGCCAAGCCGATACCAGGTAGACAGGCGATGTGGCGGGTCAGCGTGGTGGGTGGCTTTTCTTGTTGCTCCACAGGAGCACATTGTTGTTGCTCCTCGTTTTACTTCATCACGGATTTGTTCATTGTGTACTTCACTCAGAGTTTATTGAGCATCTGCTGTGAACATCACCATCAGTGTGTTCCTCAGTGTTATTCTCCTGCTCAAGGAACTGCTCCCACCCCCAGGATTTCTTATGTCTTTACTCTGTTACAGGGAGTGTGGATAGGCATGGGCCACAAGTATGCTCTTGTACTGATTACTGAAGGTTCCTTTCTGTCCTCAATATCTTTGTTTTATATCTTTTTTTTTTTGAGACTGAGTCTCACTCTGTTGCCCGGGCTAGAGTGCCGTGGCGTCAGCCTAGCTCATAGCAACCTCAAACTCCTGGGCTCTAGCGATCCTCCTGCCTCAGCCTCCCAAGTAGCTGGGACTACAGGCATGTACCACCATGCCCAGCTAATTTTTCCTATATGTTTTTAGTTGTCCAGCCAATTTCTTTCTGTTTTTAGTAGAGACGGGGTCTCGCTCTTGCTCAGGCTGGTCTCGAACTCCTGAGCACAAACGATCCACCTGCCTCTGCCTCCCAGAGTGCTAGGATTATAGGCGTGAGCCACCGTGCCTGGCCTGTTTTATGTCTTTACACATTCTGTGCCCACCTACCTGGAAGGCCCTCTGTTTTCCTTTTGTCTACAAGGTGGAGTTCAAACTTCATTACCATCTTTACTAAACCACATTCTCTGAGGCAGCTGGCTCACATTGATTTTTCTGTTTTGTGGATCCTTGCCGTAACTTTATGGAACAATATTTGGATAACTGGCATCCCAGTAATGAATTTTTTGACACTCAAATTTTGAGGACAAAGAAGAAACTAAAAAGAACAAGTTCAAGGCAGTAGAAGAGTTGGTCACAGTCATTCAGGAGGCCTGTGCTGAGCTTTTCATACGTTCATTTGAACTTCATTATATTCATAGTTATCATTGTTGTTCAAAATAACTTTCCCCCC